>VUQH01041339.1:7617-19254 GCA_015106775.1 Etroplus canarensis | reverse complement strand
AAAAAAAACACTGCGAAAAAAAAAAAAAAAAAAGATATCCCAGAAAACTCAGTGGAAAAGTGTTTGAGCTGAGAATATTTAGACTGTCAGTTCAGTCCAGACTTCCATTCTGTCATAGACTCAATATTACAGGAAATGAAAGCATGGTTTTCTGCTTATTGGCAGCTGGCACTGGCCTCGTTCTAATTTTTAGGATTTCTCCATCTTGTCTCTGTCTCACCTTAAACTGGTGACTAGTCACTCTCCCTCCCTTCCTCATTTTTTATTCTTTTTCATCCACTCCCAGATCTTTCCCTGTTGTACCAAAAGCTCACAGGGGAGGCCACTGATATAAGACAGGAAATGTCTGTCTAACTATTGCTGACGTGTCTTAAAAAGGCCAGCACAGAAGCCAAAAACCAAACCTGACACAGAATGAATGAAAAAAAATCATAAATCCCTCAAATCATCTTGAAATCTCATCAGCAGTGTCACTTACATCTGGCTGCTGAGAATTGTTACACAGAATTGAACTAGAACCTGAAATAACAGAAATTACTTTTTGTGTCCTGAATGGAGCAATGTGACGTGAAGAAAAACATCTGCTGCACACAAACAAACATGCCATTCATAAGCTTTAGGTCAGCTACACTGGCACATCAGCCGCTGAAATGCATTTCCAGATACACATATGCTCTGCAAACATGCACAGAGACACTCTTCTTGCACCAATCTCTGCCTCTCTCAAACACACACATAATTACCAGCAAGCCAGTTTCCTGCCCAGTAAAGAGTTGTCAGGCAACACACAAACAAAAAAAACCAAAGTCCCAGCTAATGCCAGGACACGTAGTAATACACTTCAATGTGTACGACCTTATACCTTATCTGTCATCAGACCATTCAGAGCCACCTTTGTGTCAAACTGAAAGAAAAAAAAAGAAAAGTGCATGTGTGTACAGGTTACCTCATGCTTCCAATTCACTGAGCCACAAACAAAGAAGAGAAGAGCATTTCTTGTAAATCCTGAAAGTACAGTTTCAAGCACTGCCTCTTTTGCAGCTTTTGGAAACCATTTTTAACTACGAGAACAGCAGCACAAGCTGGCTGAAAAGCACTCAGAGGCTTTGTCTAAATCCAACAGCAATGTTAACATGACAAGAAACAAGAACTGAGGTTGATAATATCAAACCTTCACTACTAGAAAAGATACTAACATCATTTACCAAATGTGGACCTTGAAAAAGGTGACAGGAAGTGAGCTGCCCAACATCCTTTCATTTCCTCCCACTGATTGTTCTTTCTTTCGGAGCTCTGTCTGTCTCTCTGGCCATGCCCCTTCCTTTAGCACCCACTTTGCATTCTCTGGCTGCCAGGGACGCATGCTGCCTTATATGGTAAAACAAACTATGGAGAATGTTTGTGGCGGAGTATCAGGAGACTTGTGGTAACGAAGACAGATACGTAGACACACACACACACACACGCACATTTAAAAGATACTGGAATACAAGTAGCTGCTCTGTTATCATCACAGCTTAATATGTAACATCATCTTTCTAAGAGGTCAATGTTGCTTCAGCTCCCCTGCAATAATTAGTGCCTCACTAACAGGCATGCAGCTATAAGGGCCATGAGATTCTTAAAGGTTTAGCTCAACATTTTGGAAAATAAACTTCAGCATTTGATTAAAAAAAGACTGCTACCAGTCTCAAAACACAAAACTTCAGTAGCTAGTTAGCTTAGCATAAGGACAGAAAAAGGCCTTGCTCTGCCCAAGGCTAACAAAATTTACTTAAGCTATACAAAAAACAAACGCTAAGAGGGATAAGTGGTAGATTCAAAGGGTCTTACTACCATCCTTTCCAGCAAATAAATAATATGTTAATTAGTGAGTGTGGATAGACGGATTTCAGGAGATTACGTGCCACAGCTAGGGAGGTTATGATTTTAGTTCAGTTTGTTTTTTGTTAACAGGATTACACAAAAAGTCACAGATGGCCTGGCAAGAAACAGTTGTGAGGCCTGGATCAATTCTGAAGTGATTAACTTTTGGAGTCAATCAACATCTGGATCCAGGATTTTTGTGACGGATTCTTCAACATTGCAACATAGTGTTGTTCAGCCTTGGTGGAGGTATATGGTCTCCGACTCCTCTTGTCTTTATTGTAAAGACATGACTTTACAATAAGAAAGCAGTGTATTTCCAAAAATGTTAAACTATTTCTTTAATGGGCACTTAATTCGTAAGTGACAAAAACTACAATATGATACCATGCAGGACCCTGTGTTTTTGTGATTCACCTCTCTGTGGCTATTCAGCTACTTCAGTCTACAGTCTCATTTGAAATTACAGCAATTGAAGTAAGGATGTAGACTGATGGGAGTGACTTAAGAAATACCTGTGTGTATTGTCTTAGAGACACCATCAAGGACAAGTGAAAGAGGAATCTAATTACTGGCTGATTCCAGGGCAGTGGGCTAATGAGCCGCACAATGCTGTTGGGGTTCAGGGTAAGTTATTCCTGACATTGCTGCTTGTTACTCTTAAAGTAAATGTGTACGTATGTATATGCTTGAAAGAAAGAAAGAGTGTGATCTTTTTCCATAAAGACCTCGCATGCAAAGATGGCTGCATAAAATTCAAGCCAGTCTGCTGCGAAGTATGTAAAATAAGGTTGTTAAATGTCCAGACAAGCATCACAATGACCTCTCTTAGAGCTAAATGTAATTTGTCACAATTTAAAAGCATGTACTCAGACATTCAGAAGGATCTTGACTCTGATTTGAGTCTTTAGCTCAGTGTGTCTGATCCTAACCAGATGCTGATTGCAACCCATTTGTGAATGGCACCATCAGGAATCTACAAACCAACTTTTTCCAGTGTTGAGACAATTCACCCTTGCTGGCTTTATTTCTTTTTAAAAGGGACTGCATATAAATATCAATAGGGCTTTTTTGTATTATAAACCTGCAGGTGAAATGCAAATCCTAGTAGCTGAACCATTTATACATTTCTTTCAGGCTAAATGAGTACCATTTCCTATCTGCACTGACATGCTAACAGATGGCACGAAGCAATGTCATGCTTCACTAAAATGTCTCACTGAACCTTTCAGGCATCCACAAAGTAAAAGTCCTAGTGTACTGGATTTAAAATGGTTAAAACACTACTGTGTGCTATATACATGCTATTTAATGACATTACAGCAAATTTGGCTGTGCTAAAACTAACTGAACAAATATAATCCACTCCTCCTCTGAACGAGAACCCACAGCCTTGGCCTGCATAATCAGCAAAGCCACAAGCCACTTACATGGGAGTGTTCCCCAGAATGCCAGTGACTGCCAAAAAGTATCAACATGTGGCAGTTATATTTGGAAAGTTGAGCTATTCCCAGGGAGAAAGTCCAAAGAAAACAGTGAAATCAGGAAGTAATTCTTTCCACAGAATCTGCAGGAGACTCTTAGAGGCCCAGCAGAAAACCCTCACTGACCGCACGAAGCAACAAACAGACACCTTTAATTTGGCAGATGAGTTTGAGGAAGTTGTTTATATGATAAGCATTATTTCTGAATAACTTCCTGCAATTCGCTGTCAGTGTGAGATGTAAGTAAATGAAAACAGTTGTCATGAATGTAATAGCGTTCCCCATAGCGTATCGGTTTAAACATTTGCCTCACACAAACCAGTGCACTCCTAGTGCTGGTCCCAAGTCAGGTTAAATTGGAAGGACACATCAGGAACGGTATCAAGTGTAAAAATCTATGTCAAATCATATATGTAGATCATCTGCTGTGGCGACCTCTTGGGGATAAAAGGAAAAGCTCAAAGTAACTTCTTCTATCCTGAATGTTAACAGCAACGTCTACCCAGTTCATTGGTAATGTTATTACAGTGTGGTATATGAGGAAAAGACAGCATATAAAGATGGTTTCAAATAAATAGCTGACCCATATAGCTGTAAGACGACTACTCAGGTGAGGATGATAAAAATGTTTTCATGTATGAAAGTCTCACTGAAGTTGCACACTGAGTGGGATCAACATAAAGTAGTGTAGAAACACCAAGTCCACCACACACACTAATCTTCCTGTTGATCGGGGCTGGAGCTCAGGGACAGGAAGTGTTGGGAGTAGAAGTACAGGAAGTGCTGGACCAGAGTCGGCAGATGACATCCTGGGAGGGTCAGTTGGAGGGAGGGGGTGTGGGGGGTGGGGGTGGGGGTGGGGATTCCTCAGTAAGAGTCACACTTCCCCCTTTCATTTATTTCTGTAAGTTACAATTTGTATTTCTGCATGTGTGTGGTCAAAAGCCGATCCTCACTATGGTAACTGTAAATTGTCTGTTGACAACATTACTGAGTGGAACACAGCACAGAGTGGCTTCAACTTCAAAAAGGAAGTAAATAGTTTTTGTGTCTTACTGTCCCAGTTAATCTTTTAAATGAATCCTTTCATTATTTAGTGGAAATACACCTCTCACATAAAAGTGGACTCTCAAACTGTTCCGAAAGGCTGCTGATATAGCTCACAGGCTGTAAAGTTTAAATGAACATCTTTGGCCTGACTTTGCTGTAAAAACTGGCAGACTTCTTAAACAGAATAATGGCTGTGAAAAAAGAAACACATCAAATGAGCATATTAACACCAACTATAGTCTTAAATCATTACTATGTGGTTAAGAAACAGCTCCAGAAGTGTCAAAACCACAATAACATGAAACAATTTTCCTTTTTTAGTGAGGGATGGGGCCAATGTTTTTTTATTCCCTCACATTTTTAAACAATGATTCATTACACGCATAGATGGTTCATCTTTTGATCTCCCTGTGCTCCAAAGAAAGAGTTTCTGTGCCAAGGAATAACTTCAGGTTGTCCTAATTATTCACACATGGGACTACACCAACCTCGCCACACAGATGCACCGCTCTGTTTGACTTTGAATGGAGAGAAATGTGTGACATTGAAAATTGCTTGTGTACGCTAATCCTGACAGGAACAAAACAGAAAAACTCGTTCAAAAAATGTAGTGTATCCACTTTAAAGATAAAATGTTACCTCACTCCACCAATTTAAAATTCAGTACTACATGTGATAATGCAGCTGTAAGAAGATATAAAGTTGTGTTCACTGACATTTCAGTCAAAATTTTACCTCTACTGGTATTTAACCTGATAATGAATGGCAACATAAAAGACTGGTAATTAGATAAAATATGCCTTCCCACAGAGGTTAGAATTGTTTTAAATGGTTACCTTTTTAATCCTATGTTAGCTTATAACTACATTTCAAAGAACTAAAGACTTATCGGTACAGAGGGTTCACACAGTTAAAGTTTCATACCACTATGTTGATTGTTAAAGTATTTTTTGTCTACAAACTAACAGTAGCAATGAAACAAGTACTGTACTAATGCTGCCTCCTTACATGTAATGAGAAACGCACAGTAGCCCAATTTTATTTTTATTTAAGGAAGTAAAACCATTATGGGCTAACAAATTACTGATGCACCAATTTTTAAATTTTGAGCCAATACTTAAAATGGCATTTTGCCCAATATTCAATATTGCTGGGTTTTTGTTAGTCCCTCTTTTTTCCCCCCATAAGTCTTTACTGTAAAAATATTCTTTTGAAGGCTTTCAGCTCTTCATCAGTCTGTGAACATTTAGCCAGTGCAGTACTGATGTGGCACAACATATACACTAATAGCAGCTGCCAGTATATTGGTGAATCCCCATACAATTCATTCACTCATTTATCATACTCATGTCAGTGCTTTTGAACTTTATGCTGGAGTTTTTAGAACACATTTCACTGACCAGAAGGCCTCCACTGAGCAACCACAAATTGTAATACTTTATGCTGAAGTCACAGTACTTTGCTTCAATCATCCAGCAACAAACACACAAGTATGAAGGCAAACTCTGAGTAATTCTTCAACTGATGTCAATATGTGAGTCCACAGAGTGACTACCTGGGCAAACACCCAATTGTCAAATTAAAAAGGTGCCCTGTTACCTAATAGGCAGCCTGAAACAAAGGAGGTAAGTCCTCCAGCAGTCCTGCTCCTTTCATCAATTCAGCTGCCATATCTTTACAACCACACCTTCCCCTCCCACTCTCCTCAATTCTTTCTACTTGTCCTATCATTAAACCAGCTTCTATGCAAAGAATATGGCATCATATGCCATAAAGCAGCACATGAAACAAGTCAAAACTGTTGCTTAACTGTGCTGCTAAGCATTTTTTTTTTCCTCCAGTCACCACCTTTTGTGTGTGAGCTGTAAAACTCGGATGTGGGCAGACCCAAGAGAGAGGCAGGTGACAGAGTTGGCCAATATTCAGAAAAGAAAAAAGGATGAGTCACTTTTGATCGCATTCAAGTGTCTGGTTCAAGAAACTGCATCTGCGGAACTTCAGCAATGACTCGTCCAAATGAGCAACTTATGCCCATACTATATGTTGAAATGTAAACACGTGTGTGTGTGGGGAAACAGGGTGTTAACTTACAGTTTTCATTATTGGCTAACCTACCAGTTTAGAGTTTGGTCATCAGATGACAAAGAAAAAAAAAGTCTTCACAACTTCAGTGACCCATCAAAGCGGCAGCTTACCAGCTCAGAAGAAATCATTAAAGTTATTTACCAATCTAAGCTGCCTGTTAATTTAGTTACAGCTGAAAATATTGGTCTTGTACTCTCCTACTATCAGTGGAGGCAGGGAGGCCCAGGGGTCAGAGTGTAAAACCTGAATTTCCAAATAACTGTCCCAATAATCTCAGCTCCTCACAGCTGATAAAGCTTGATTAAAAGTAACCGCCGTTATAATCCAATAATCATTAGCATCATTTGTTTTTATAAATTAGCAATCTGCCCAGTTTAACAGTGCATTAAATTAAGTACAATCACTTGAGCGCTGTCTACGTGGTCCACATTAATCACTGTGCTCTCACAGCGGCCTGCATGTCAGACCGAGCATGCGCACAGAGACCTGCAGGAATCCAAACGTTTTTTTTTTTTTTTTTCATTTCGGACCAACGCCTTGCATTGTGGCACATTCACACTCGCGAATGAATCAATGACATGAACTAATGAGGCTTTTTAAGAGCCTGAGAGGCGAAAGCTAAGAGTTTCACCCCCTGCCCGGTCACTTTGACGGGCGACACGGCGGGTTTGCAAGCGAGAGAAAGACGTAGAAGAGCAGAGGAGAAGGCTGTCTCACTTTTTCTCGGAGCTCCCGTTCACTGTCCAGCTCTCTCTGTAGGACCTGAGCCCGGTCTTCTGCGTCGTCGGCCTGCTGCTGCAAACACTGAATCTTCCTCTTCACAGCGTCCAGAGAGTTCATACCTGCCATTGTTTACGAGTTCCTTACTTAAGACTACAGATAGATAAAAAAAACAGTTAAGGCTATTTAAGTGTTGTGCAAGCAAAAAGTACGCCACTGATTCCTGGTTATTTGGTCTATTCGGGATTAACAAAAAAAAGTCTTTGTTCGTTTATTTAAAAAAGAAATAGGAGGGAAAAAAATCGATATGCGTCCGGGGACAAAGTCTGTGGAATGTAAAAGGAGGCTTCAAGCGCTGCAAAAGTTATATAACTAGGAAGTGTGAGTGTCCAGGTGTTCCGAGTCTTTCTTCTGGGTTATAGGAATGAAAAGTTCATGAGCGCTGCACAAAGTTGTCCTCGGGAATGCGAGTAGCAGTTTTGGTCCGGACAGCTTGATTCAGAGCTGGGGGAGGCTTCAGAAAAGCTGTGCTGAGAGCGCCAGACTGTGGTGGAGGAGGAGAGAGATGATTGGGAGGATGAGGTCAGAGAGGGCGGGGCGTGTGTGTGTGTGTGTGTGTGTGTGAGAGAGAGAGAGAGAGTGTGTGTGTGATCCCTGTGACTGATGTGATCACTGCTGCAAGACTTTGAAAAGAAAAAGGAAAGCCAGGATGAATTACTTTCAGTTATTGTGAAGGCACAGTGCCCATTATCTAGCTGTCTCACACAAACTTCAGCCACTCCAAACCTGATGTGACAGTTAAATTTCCCCCTACAGTCTCAGTGAATTTGTACTGGCTCCCAATTAAGTGTGAATAATTTGAGTGCTTCCTCTTAAAAACACACTCAGTTATATTTCCTTCTGTCAATGTGGACTGTTGGTAAATGAACTGGTCTTGTATGGTGCTTTTCTACTTTAACTGAGCACTCCAAGCTTCAGTCACACAACACTTGATGCTTTCAGGCACATGTTTTTCACCTTCATGTTCTGAATTGCGAGCAGTTTTGGGTTCTGTATCTTATGCATCGTGGATTAGAGCAGTTGGGAATGAAACCACTAACCTCCTGGTTAGAAGGCAACCCGCCCTGTCTCCTGAGCCACAGCCACTATACTAAAATATGCACTCTAGATCAGCAGTTCTCAAACTTTTTTTTTGGTATGCCCCACTTCTGGAGCCAAAAAAAGCACACAACCCAATTTTATCAATCACTTATAACATAAAAGGATACATGCTGAAGTTTACCATCCATACTTATCCACTTATCCAGTTCGGGGTCTATCCCAGCTGTCATGGGGCAAAAGGCAGGGTACACCCTAGACAGGCTGCCAGTCATCACAAAGAGACAGACAACCATGCACATCTACAGTCAATTTAGAATTGCCAATTAACCTAGCCCCTTTATATATCCTTGGACTAGGGGAGGGCCTGGAATACCCATGCCAGCAGGGGGAGAACATGAAAACTCCACACAGAAGACCCTGAGCTGGCCAGCTGATGGATTTGAACTCAGACCCCTTGCTGTAAGGCAACAGTGCTAACCAGTGCACCACTATGCTGTCTTAGATAAAGGTGCATACCATTAGCACAATAACATTAAGAAACTCTTGCTTGTTTCATTTTCTGTTCACCTTAGTTTCACTTCGTATTTTCACTGGGTAGTGTGTTAGAAGAAGCACTGCTCAGGAATATCAAAGCATATGTAGTTAGACAAAGATACAGCAGTGGATGTGTTGCTGAGTAAGATCACACCTGGGAAAATAATGATATGATATGTATAGTCTTTTTCTTCTACTTATCTAATTCAGGTTCATGGGGGAGCTGGAGCCTATCCCAGCTACCACAGGGCAGGGTATATCTTGGATAGATCACCAGTCTATCACAGGACCAAGGCAACCATTCACACTAACATTCAAACCTACAGCCAATTCAGGATTGCCACTTAATCAAACATGCGTGTCTTTGGACTGTGGGATGAAGCTAGAGTACCTGGAGAAAACCCATAAAGGCACAGGAAGAACAGGGTATACTTTCTGTGAGGCGACAGTGCTAACCACTGTTCCATTCTCGCTTTCTTGTAGTCAGTAAAATGTAAAGAAGTGTATGGCTGGACAGCATTGTTTTTGTTTTTAAGACTGACTATATTATAAGCTAATGTATGTGTTTGGGAACAGTGTTTGTATGTACAGCCACATTTTTTATTAAAAAACCAGCTCCTGAGGTCACCATGCGACCACTAAAGTTATATCTCTGAAAAGCCCCAATTTCCTCATGAATGAAGACCTGACCTGGCCCCCATTGATGTGATGTGAAGCTAGACCATGGCAAATTTGATGATTAAGAACTGACATATGCAGCAGCAAAGTTGATTCCATAATATCCCTGAATTTTTTTTTTTACTGATTTCAGCCATGGCATTAGCAGACAGTAATAGTGGCAGACACAACATGATGTCACCATGAAAGTATATGATACCATGATCAATTTGGTTTTTACTTGGTGCCATGACGAAGACAAGACGAATAGTTACTGAGATATGACTAAAAATGTAAAAAAAACCCCAAAAAAACAAAAAAAACAGAAAATTCTACCAGGTGGCCAATCTGTATTTTCAAAATGTCTGAAAATGTAATTAGTTCAACATGTCATGGAGGTCTATCAATGTGCGAAAATTCAAAATTGTGTGTCAAAAAGTTTTTGCATGTTATTGCAATGATACAAAAGATTTGTGGCGGCTGTGCTAATGAGTCCATCATTTCCTTGCTTTTTGGAGGTATATATAGCTGGAGATGTGGCCTATTGCACAAACTGTTCAAACATAATAGGAATGATCCAATCTATCTTGTCTGATTCCATGTCATCTTCTTTTGGCTGCTCCTCTGCCACTATCTCCACTATCTCACCCTATTCCTTACATCTTCTTCTGTCTAACTTCTGTCCAACCATCTTCATGTCCTCCTTCACTACATCCATGAACCAACTCTGTGGTCTTCCTCTTTCCCTCCTGCCTGGCAGCCCCATCCATCCAAGAGGAGGAATAGGGGACATATTGTGCAGATGAGAGGCGGGATACACCCTGGACTGGTTGCTAGTGTATCACAGGGTGAACATAGGCAGACAGGCAACATTTGTGCTCACATTCAGACCTATGGCCGATTTAGAATTGTCAAATAACCTAACACTGCATGTCTTTGGACTGTGGGAGGATGCTGGTGTATTCAAGCACAGGGAGAACATGCAAACTCCACACAAAAAGTCCCCAGTCAACAGATTTGAACCCAGGATCTTCTAGCAGTGAGTTAACAGTACTAACCACTACACTTTTATACTGCCCATATCTGACAACTATAACAATTTACTATGTGTTTAAGCTTTAAATTTTGGTGAGCGAAACTTTGGTGTTTTATTAGTTATTTAGCACTATTTAGCTAATATCTGTATGTCCATCGACACTACAGTTTATGGATTCAGCTTGCAAATGAAGTTTGCTAGTCTTATGTAACTTAGCACTCTACACTTTCATTCTTATATGGTCACTTCTGGCTGCAAAAAACCAGTATGCTAATGCCGAGGCTTCAAAAACTGTATTCCAAAGACAATGGGAGACATCACAGTGCTACATCCAACTTTTAGCCTATACTGTCTATGATTCATGTGGCAGAAATGAGCTTCCTCCGAAGGGTGTCTGGACTTAGCCAAGATATGGTAAGGAGCTAAGTTATCCAGAAGGGTGTCTGAGTAGAGCAGCTACTCCTCCACATCGAACAGAGCCAGTTGAGATGGTTCAGGCATCTGACCAGGATGCCTCCTGGGCACCTCATAGGTGAGGTGTTTCAGGCATGTCCTATCAGGAGGAGGCACTGGGGCAGACTAAGGACACGCTGGAGAGATTATATCTCTCTTGGCTGCGTATGGAACACCTTGGTGCCCTCTAGAAGAGCTGGAGGAGATGGACAGGGAAAGGGAGGTCTGGGCATCACTGCTTGGACTGCACAGAAGATGGATGGATGGATTGATGCATGTCTATGATTCACACCTGGACTTTGTTATATTTGGTAATATTAGATGTGAGGACCTAGATCACTCTGCTGAGATGGTGGTATTTTTCTGTGAATACAAGACTTACTTTAAACATTTGACCAGAGAACCAATGAAACATGAGAGGCAGCTCAGCTAACACCAAACTCTAAAGACAGCCAATATACTTCTTTATGTTCAGACTTCTAACCTCTGGGAAAATATGTTTTAGTCAACCTTAAACTGAATGTAAAGCCGTAACTATCCATGATATTTTCTATCTAAACAGAACTGTGTGTTTGCCTTCAAAGAAATATTTCCCACCTGCCTGTTCATGGATGATGTGCATTTTGTGGGTGTAGATCAAATTTATTCCCC
>VUQH01041338.1:0-39393 GCA_015106775.1 Etroplus canarensis | reverse complement strand
CCCAAGGGGTTTAAAAAAAAAAAAAAAAAAAGTCTGATTTTACAAACATTAATGAAAGAATGTGTCAAAAAAAAACTCACTGAATTCAAGCACGGTACTGTAATAGGATGCTACCATTGTAACAAGTCACTTTGTGAATTTTCTTCCCTCCTAGTAATTCCGTGATCAATTGTAACTGGTATTATTGCAAGATGGAGTGTTTAGGAACCAAAGCAACTCAGCCATGAAGGAGAAGAGCACACAAAGTTACACGGTGATAAAAGTGTGTAAAAGTCGCCAACGCTCTGCTAACTCAATAACTGTGGCGTTCCAAACCTCCTCTGGCATTAACAGCAGCACAAAAACTGTGTGCCAGGATCTTCATAGCATGGGTTTCCATGGTCGAAAAGCTGCATGCAAACCTTACATTACCAAGCACAATGCCAAGCATCACGTGAAGTGGTGTAAAGCATGCTGTCACTGAAATCTGGAACACAGATACATGTTCTGTGGAGTGATGAATCATTCCTCTCTATGTGACAGTCTGATGTACAAGTCTGAGTTTGGTAAATGTCAGAAAAACATTACCTGCCTGACTACACCGTGCCAAATAAAAAGTTTGGTAGATGAGGGATAATGCTATGGATGTTTTGCTGGGGTTAACCTATGTCCCTTAGTTCCAGTCAAGGTAAAGCTTAATGATTCAGCTTAAAAAGACATGCTGGACAATTCTGTGCTTCCAACTTTGTGGGAACAGCTTGGGAAAGGCCCTTTTCTGTTCCAACATGACTGTGTCCCAGTGCACAAAGCAAGGTCCATAAAGCCATGGTTGGGTGAGTTTGGTGGGGAAGAACATGACTGGCCCACACAGAGCCCCAATCTGCCTCCTATCAAACACCTTTGGGATGGACTAGAATAGAGATTGTGAACCAGGTCATCGCATTCAACATCAGCATCTGAACTTCACAAATGCTCTTCTGGATGAATGAGCAAGAATTCCCACAGACACACTCCAAAATCTTGTGGAAAGCCTTCCCAGAAGAGTGGAAGTTGTTACTGAGGCAAAGGGGGGAACCAAAGGGGGGACCAACTCCATATCAATGTCATGGATTTGAAATGGAATGTTATGAAAGCTCCTGTGTAGGTGGCCCAATACTTTTGTCCATATAGCGCTTGAAGAAATGAGGGGTGGCTCAAGATTTTTACATGGTACTCTACGTCTTCTTGTAAATCTCCACTCTTGTAAAAAAAGTGATTTTTTTCAGTTTGACATTGCATCCACCATCATTTAAAGAACCTCCCAAAATGCTAAGTCTACATTGATAGGATGAATGAAAAACATTTGTCATTTAAGATCTTTAGCTGAGATTAAACAATCTGTCATTTAATGATTTTGAAAAAGTCATGTCCCCATAGTGTAGTGGTATATATGTTCGCCTCTCAAGCAAAAGGTCCCTGGTTTGATTCCAAGTGAGGACACAAGCCCCTCTCACCATGGAGGGTTGCACCAGGAAGACCAGCCAACGTTAAAACCTCTGCCAAATTACTGATGCGGATTATTTCACTGTGGCGACCCCTCCGGGAAAATACAAGGGAGCAGCCGAAGGTAGACTTAGGTACAACTTGTTTTAAAATCATTACATGGGTTAGCTCCACTGTATTTATCATACCATTTATTTCCCTATATTCATCAAAGATCACTGAGGTCCTCTGATCGGAGACTCTTAAAATAAAAATCTTTAAAAAAAATGTCCTGACTTTATGGGGCATTAAAAAATATATATTTTCAACTTTCTTAAATCCCTGTTGTCCCAAAATTCAGGCTGAAGATCACAGGGGGTTGTTCCTTTGCCGTTGTCAGCCCCAAAGTCTGGAAAGACCTTCCTTCTCATATTAGCGCTGCTTCTAAGTTGGAAAAGTTTAAATCTCTTCTCAAAATGCATCTCTTTACCATGGCATTTTCAGAATAGTTCCAGTCTGTTTGCCGTCATGAGTCTGTTTTTGTGTTTTATTATCCCTGTTTTTTATCTGTATGTTTTAAAAAAAAATCTATTAAGTCTGTTTTATTGTTTTAATTGTGATCTTTTTTTACTTGATTTAATTTATTGTGTACAGTGCTTTGGTCAACTTTTGTTGTTTTTCCAGGCATGCCTTATAATTAAAATTGACTTCACTTGACTTGACTTTTGTGTTTTGTGTGTGCAGGGTGTAGCAGTTTAAAGTAAATGCAAAGTATGTATGGATAACCAGAACATAACACACTATCAACAGAAACAAAGTGAAAAAGGTTTTTTTTCCCCTCCAACTATAATGCACTTAAAGAGGCAAATTTGCAGTAGAAGAAAACAAAAAAAATGTGCAAAGACAAACAAAAAATTACAAGAAGGTTAAATCTCATCATCTTTGTAAATCAAGAGACTCATAACATAGACTCATAAAACTTATCAAATGGAGGGCAAAGCAATGACTTGTATTTTCAGTTCTGCAAAAAATTTACTGTAAAATTACAAACTGATTGTAAAGCAGAAAACATGTATTCAGTTGACCACACATGGTAAATTCCATGGCCACAGGTTTAATAGTTTCAAAGATACTTAGACCCTGAGTTTGATATGCAGTCATGAAAATAGATGTGTTGATGTACTTAAGGCACCTGGTGCAGATGTATGACTTTCTTCGTGGTATTCCGTCCCCATTGTCACTGGCCTCAGGGTTTCAGCAACAGTTTCCTAAGACAGAAAAACAAAAGGTAATCAACACACATTATCATTTAGATATTATTGCTGGAACCACAATGGAGAAATTCAAAACATACAGATTAACTTATTATTTCTGAGCCTCAGTTTTGACTGAGCATCACCCTCTTTAACAGGCCCATGAACCTGTGTGTTTAAATACTTTGCCATCCTGATCATGAGTTAAATCAGAAAGACAAAGACCTTTTTACAGAAACTCCATTTTTAGGTGACCTAAAGAAAATTAACTGAGACCTAAAGTTTTTTTTTGTCAAATAAGGCACTTTCAGTGAAGCCATGTCCAGAGATTCCATGTATTCCAGTGCTTTTTTAAGCCCCTGTCACACTATGATGATTTAACAAGTGTATGCCGGCGTAAGAGAAAACCTGCAAGTACGTCAATTATGTTCTAGGGAAGTTTTCTTGTAGTTAAGAGCACGCATAATTACACCGGTCCACGAGGAAGTAAAGCAAGGTTGCGGGAAATTTTTGAGCATGCACAAAACCTCCGACGCTTGCCAGCTGTATGGCTCCTCGTCCCGCAGGTACTTAACGCAATCGGAGACTCGCGTTACTCATGTCAAAATACATGGAGGTACCCAAAACATATTAATAACTATGAGTAACATGTTTAACATGTGTGTAACATACCTCCAATGCATATTGCCGTTTGTAGATGTATTTGACGCGATCCAGTCAAACTGAACATGTTTCCCACACAGCTGCTGAATAATTGCTATGTGGTGCGTTTAAGGGGAGTGGTATAAATGATCTTGAAGGTGTGAATGGAGGCAGTATGCTAGCATATATGTTCTGTATACGTCCATTTAACATCATTGTTCCAGTGTTTTGAGGGAATTTGAATGCATCGGCATCAGCTTGTAAAATTGTCATGATGTGACAGGGGCTTTACAGAGTGAAGATACCTCAGGAGTGAGGATGGTCCAGCTGTTGTTAGCGCTGCTACTGCCAGACATGGCCCCCCCAGAGGCTTTGCCTGTCTCTCCTGCAACATAAGAACATCATACAGAACAAAGAAATCTATAATAGCTCAATAAGAAGAGGTGAAATGAGACCGAAGAAGAGTGTGTTCATGCACTCTGAATCAAAGCTGTGCATAATTTACAATTTTAGTTTGTTACCATTTTACTTACTGAAGCAATGGGCCACTAGTTCATAGTTAGAGTAACAAACCAAGTACTGCAGCTTTAAGAAATTTGCATTCATTGTTTACACATGCACAAGATTTGAATACAAGCCTCTACTACTCAGCCTCACCCATTTTACCAATAAAGACCCTACTGTAACGTGTCATTTATCCCTTGTGTTTATGTGTGTGCATGTTGTGTACGTGAGCAGGAAGTCTAATTCCCTGGGAGCATTCAGTTCTTCATTAGTAGTTTGAGTGTGCCGTGGGCCTTTCGGCCACCCTGGCTTTTGACTAGCTGGGAAATGTTTTGGCCAAGACATGGGTAACTAAGGCTGGCACCATTCTGTTGATACAGACAGCAAAATGGGCTGTCCATTTCAAAGGTACTGGTCTGTTTAATAGATGTCTACAAAAGACCTTATTTAGACTGCATACTTTATTTATTCACTGCTACGGAATCACACATTTTACAGTAGGTTAATCCATCTTAACTGTCTCCACAGTAGTGAAGACAAACATTTCAAGTGTAAACAGTTACATTTATGTTTCATCAGGTATTACATTTTTATAGAGCTTTTCCTTTCAAATTACAGAAGATAACATAACAGTGAGACATATTTATATGTATCTAGTCCAATTTTGTATGAATGCAAAAAGAACTAGGCACTTAAGTTAATACCACACTGTCTGGGTAATGACACACTTCACTCCCTAAATTCAATTCTCTCCCAGCTCTGCTATTTAGGTCTCCTAATCGAGTGCCTCCCAAGAGAAGTCTACTGAATCTAGCCTCGGGCCCAAGGAGCATTGTGGAGCATATAGTGGAATGGTTTAAATAGATGCCAGCTAAATATAGCCACCATGAGATTGACTAGAGACAGAAAGAAGGAGCATGCAGAAGATGGCCATGGGGAACACAATAGAGGCAGCCATGTATTCTAAGGACAGTCTCAAAAGCATTATATCACATGTACAGCAAAGACTGCAACTTTTAACAGAGATAAAACATCCTTGTCTGGTCTTATTCACAAATAGTTATGAGTAACATCTCATTTAACCTTTAAAACTCTGTGAGTCAGTTCATTTTCTCAAACAATAATATGCATCCATTTTAGGTTTTTAACCTAAACTGGGTGTGCGTTTTCGTACACCCAGCTGCATGGTTAAGCGGGAGTTGAGCTCTTTTAGCAGCAGTGTTTCTCTCTGCAGGGAAAAGCTACCAAAAAAGGTCAAGAGGAAAACTACAGGAACAGAGGCTGAGGGCAGCCAGAGTTAGACTGTCAGAAAAAGCCAGGTTCACACACACAGCATCAACAACAGAGCACACAGCTCACATCACCATGCAAAGAGAGCGAAGAAGTGTCAAGTCTGTGACAGGAAATGTCCCATGGAAGCGGGCTGAAAGAAAAAAAACTAAACATTAACACCGGGTTAAGCTAAAAAATATCACTTCTTAAACGTGCTAAAAGCCAGTCCTGGTTGGATACGCTACTAAAGGATTCAGCAAGCTAAAGTTGCTCATATTAACCATTAAAAACGCAGTTTCCACTTCAACCATGTCAACCGTCAGTCGAGCAGCCAGAAAAGCGTGAAACGACGTCAGTGATGTAGCAGCAGAACAAACACGAACAAGAAGGAAGTGGTTATTTTGTCATAAAAACACACACACACGAGCGGTTCTTACCGCGGTCGGTCACTTTACTTCAGACTTCAGCGTACGGCACAGACACAGCAGTCACTTCTGTGAGTCTTCACATCCAACTTGACAACTTAAAACGTGCCTCCCGAACTTCATGAGCCACGCTCCTCTCGTCCAATCGCAGAGCCCGTTTGATTCGGTCCCGCCCCTCGCCACTCAACTCACCCAATAGGTATTCGGCGTCGATTCATTTCAATGGGAAATCTTCCAAGTTGATTGACACGTGCAGGTGATGGAGGTTGTGGGAACTTAATATAGTTAGTAGTACTGCCAGACATCTGTCACCATGATACATGAATGTGATAAGTTTTTTGATATTTTCAAATACTGACAGGCCTGGGCATTGATATGGGGTAGGCTTGAGTTTATCCTACATTGAAGTTGATAGTTGCCATCTTCCCCCTCAGCATATCCAGAAATTAAGCCTTGAAGTGAACAATAACCTTTTGCAGACTTTAAAATAGTCTTAAAGTTCCACTAGATCTTCTCCTTTGATCGTCTCCCTGCACCTCATCCTATCCCTTGCATCTTTTCCAACCAACTTCATGCCCTCCTCCACTGCATCCTTGAACCTTCCCTGTGGTCTTCTTCTTATCCTCCTGTCTGGCAGCTCCATCTTCAACATCCTTTGCTCAATATATCAACTATTCCCCCTAGACACAGCCAAACCATCTCAGCCTAGCCTCTCATACTATGTCTCCAAATCGCTCAACCTGAGCTATCCCTCTGATGTACTCATTTCTAATCTTTTCCATCCTGGTCACTCCCAGTGAAAACCTTAGCATTTTCAACTCTGCTGTTCTCGCCAAGCCATACATCATAGCAGGTCTCACTACTGTCTGATAAACCTTACCTTTCACTCTTGCTATGATCTTTCTGTCACAAATTACCCCTGACACTCATCTCCACCCCATTAGATACAAGTTAAAATTCTTTCATAGTAACTATATTGTTGACACCTAAGCTCAATTTAAAAGTGGTAGTGCAGAATATTCTAATCAAATAATCAAAACAAAATGAACAAAAATTCAGACATTTATATAATTTTCTGTTCATGAGTTCCTTTATTCATCGCCACACCACTTTGTGTTGTACAATGAACATCAGGTGAGCCACAGCCCTGGCTGAATTCAGAAAACTCTAACCCCGTCCTGAAATAAAGTCTGCAACATCTTGAAACCTGCCAGTGAGCTTCCTAGAACCCCAAAAGAGCATCCTATAGAGACACTGAAAAACAAAAGTTAAAAGAAATTTGAAAGTCATTTTATGATTCAGTGAAAGACTCTTACTCAACAGACTTCTAACATTATTATTATTATTATTAAGACAAATATTCATTTAATAGCACAAGTTAAAAAGAATGTAGTTTATATAATGAGGTGGAAACAATTGTTTAAAACAAGGGTCATACTTGCCAATGCTTTACCAGCAACGCTGATCAAACTCCATTTCTGATTAAATAAAAGCTGGTTGATATTACACTACAGGAGGCAATGGCGAAATAAGGAAAAAATCAATGTTTTAGCACTTGATATACTCTCTCTCTCTCTCTCTCTCTCTCTCAGTCTGTCAGTCCAGGATCTCTTTGATGCACCAACAGCAGAGAAGGAAATAGAGGCATTCCTTAACTGACTGGATGAATCCGTAGGCAAAGTTTCCTCCTAATAAGTTTTTGCCTCGTCCCAGACCCATGGCCATGTCCCGCAGGTGCTGTCCCAGAGAAGAGGAGGGCATGGCCTGGGGAAGAGGACGCTGGGGGTGCATGGCTTCAGCAAGAGAAGGGAGCGACTAAGACAAATGCAACTACAAGGAGGGTAGTCAATGAGAAGAAACGGAAGATGAGCCGTGACAAATAGGATGAGACTAGATACGCACAACAGCTGAGGTCTGCTCCGTATTCCTGGCACAGTTCACTCCTCTACTTATAACCTCCTGTGCAAACTACAAGCGGTCTCCACTCACATCCAGCATTTTCTCGACTCTCCTCTGGTTTCAAACATCCGCTGATTGATTAAAGACCTTGTTTACCTTTGCTGCACTCAGTTCCCCTGTGTTGTATGCTGCCCCCCACACAGACTCTGCCTGTGCCTCTTCCCTGAATAAGCCCCTGCTGTTCCAGCCACAAACAAGAGAGTTCCAGTAGCTCCAATACACTCACCACTAACATTACACTCTTTGTTCAGGACAGTGTATGACAAATGCTCATATTTTCTAGTACTAAGTGCTTTGTTCCATTCTCCATTTAAGTTTTTGGGTGTACTGATATACAGGGTAATACGAACTCAGGTTGAATGAACAGGTATCATAGCAAAAGCCAAACTCACAAAGACAGATAAATGATATATGTATTTATATATGTAATCTATATTTTCAGATACAGGTGTAAACAGACATCTTTCCCTAAAAACAAAAAAGTATTAAAACAGAAAAATATAAAGTAAAAATCATTATCTGTGCACACTATTTCAAAGTAACCTTTGGCTTTTTAAAACACAAAACTAAAAAGTACAACAGCATCATCAACACTATCACCAACAACAACCAACTAATTTTCTGAAAGGATTTTCATGCAACAAAGGCAACTGTGATGCACAATAACACAGAACCAGTTCACTAATGATGAAAAGGGTCAAGTGAGTCTCTTCCAGCACACACATATACAACAGGCACACACAGTAATGGCAGAACATCTCTGTGGATTTCCTATTTCTTACCTGCATAAAGCTGAACATGCAGAGTGTGAGTGTATGACTGACCCAGCGGTCACTCAGGTACGTGTCTGTACATGTTCTATTACATGTGACTAGAAGATTAAGGTTTAGGTTGCAAGATCACTTCCCATATTTCAAGATTTTTGCCTCAATCTCTTTGACATATTCAAAATTTCTTTAAAATGAGCTACCTTGGTGCTGTGTTTTCTGGCTCTGTGTTACTTATCAAAGAAGTCATTAAATATACAACAATGGAAACAATGATCCTTACTAAGCTTATCAGTCAAAAAATTTATGTTATTTACAGATGATCAGGAAATACCCCCCTACTGGTGACATCAAGTATCTGTGACTGTAAGCTGAATGCAAGAACATGCATCAGAGGAGATTGCCATCACTGGATCGATCTGTTTGTGTGTTTATTGGAGTGTCATTTTTGAAAATCTTTGTTAAACTGAGAGACTTCTGTAAGATTCTCCTGTAGCTGACTACATTTGAATTAAGTACATAAGGTGACTGCATTGAAGTGATGTGACTGCATTGAAGAAACAAGGCACGATTAAAAAGATATAAAACAACATCATGAATGGAGGGAGGAAGAAAAGAGTAAATAATAACGTGAACTTCTCCCTCCTGATCCTCAAAAGTTTGTGAAAACAGCACACTGAGGAGTGACATTTGGCTGAACATTACTTCACTAGCAATATCCATCTGCCCTGGAGCTACTTTACATCATAAAAGGTTGTTTTGTTTTTTTTAAAAAAAAAGGACATTATTCCCTCAAGTAATTCAGAAAGCACAAACATTACTGTGCACAAAAATGACATAACCAGTTACTATGACATACTTTACATTATTTTTGCAGAGGGGACTTCATTGCTTAGACCATTCAATATTTCTCATTGGCCTCTATTTCAAACGGACTCCCCTTAAATGCTCTTTTCAATTAGGATACTCTCTAAAGATAAAAACCATAGATTGTCAATGCAAACAGATACTAAGGTGTCTAATGAAAAGCAATACCTCAGTAATACCTGGTCTAAGCTTCTCAAACTTGACTAATTACTGTGTTATGGGTACATTGGTGTACTTTAAAAAAAGAAATTCTCCTTTTTTTCCCTCCAACAGGCACAATCACACAAAATCTTCTCCACTCTAAAACAGGCCCATTTTGATATGCATTTCTTTCTGTGTAAATTTGCTCCTGAAGCCAAAAGCACACAAGACAGACAAGAGTTGATAATATTCATGGCTTCCTTTTCTGCCGGTAGCAACCAAGTTTATGTTCTTTGGCATGGCAGGTTGTGTAGACTCAGTGGTGTAAAGGTGTGGTACATCTGTATTTACAGAGGGATTGGGAGGATACAGCTGTTTTGATCCTTCTGTACTCAGAATGTCCAGTGAACGATGAGTGTCAATATAACAGAAATATAAAAAAGAATATACAGTATATGATGGTCATTGGCATAGCAGTCCTAGATTTGCATACAGGCTTTCCTCCAAGGGTCAAAGTTTAAAGGTCCTTAAAAGGGGAGTGGTTGGGGTTGGGGTGGCCATCCTGATAAGACTGGAAGCGAACTCGTATACTGATGCACATATTCTCCAGTCAAATTATTATTTAGGCTTGGGTTAACTGCTGAAGTGTCCCAGTGACACTTAAAGAGAGAGTTAATGTTTGAGCCTGGTTCAGTCTCTGCCATCCAGTTTGTGTTTTATCTAAAATGCTCCAGCAACAGTCTGAGGAGGAATGTTTTTCCCCCAGAAATAAAAAAAGCACATGCTTAAAAGTACTGAAGCTCTCCCTCCATGTCCCTTCATGTTCCTTTGCACACTCTTCAGTTCTGCAATTTCAATACACGAGTTTGTGTACTATTATGTATACATTTTTTCCCATAACCGCAGATAAAGATGTTTTTGTAAGAAAAAAAATTGCATTTGTTTTCTGCCCTGTTCTGTAATTTGCAAAGGGCTCCTCCCTGGTTCACAGTAGGCTGAGAAATTGCAGCAGTGCTTCTCCGCTTTGGAGGGATGCGCCTGATAGTTGATGTTAATCAAGAATTGCAGATCACAGTTTGGACAGGAAATGCAGCAACAGCAGCAAGTAAGTGATTTTACAGAGAAACTGGTGATATTTTCTTTTTTGGCTTTCTTTGTGACGTGTGTGCATATGTATTCTTATGTGTTAGGTGTAGTGTTCCTGTGTGCATTAATGTGTGTTGTTCTGAACTGATGTAGGAGTGTATATTTTTGGTGAAGTATTTCATTGGTGTGTATAAGGTCAGGCCCTGCGCTCTACTGGCTGTTGCAGACACACTTCGCTCCCAGCTGACACAATAGGAAGTCTGTTGTCCATGTGGTAACTGATCAGGTGACTGACGCTCCCAAACCGGTGGTCTTTTGTGCGGACCTTTAAAGAAAAAAATATTAGTGTATATTGTGGTATCTTCGGTGCTTCTCTATTCACTTCAAATGTCTGTTATCCTTTTGATCTCCTTTTCACATATTCACTTACCACTCCTTCTGGGTCAACTAGCAGCAGGTGTTTGGGCTGACCACCTTGCTGTCCCGTAAGGACATACTGCCCAGGCGTTGTCCCAGACTCCCGCACCAAAAAGTCTCCATCTCTGGTCAACAGTTTCTCTGCTTCTCTGCGACTCAAGCTCCCATGGAACCAGATTTCCGACTGCAACTGCTGTACCAGAGAGGGCATTGCTGTCACTGAGCTTGGGCCTCCGTGCCCAGAGACACCCAGGGCATCATCAAGTGGCTCTTGAAAAAATGAATACACATAAATTTATTTTGAATTTCTCTGTGGATAACATGCAGTCCTGTAGGATCCAGTAGGATTTTTGCACTTACAAGTGTACCACATTTTCTCTGACAGATGGTGCACACAGTTGTGGACTTTGTCGTTAATGTGAAAAGCTTTACGCAGGCAATCAATAATCTAAAATGCCCCTGTAATGGACAAAGACACTCTAATTTCCTTATCTTCCTCCGAGGCTGACTTCTATGGACAGCTCCACTCTACAATTAGTATCAGTCATATGGAATGTGAAGTACAAACTACTTTACTCATCTATAAAGCCAATGATTAACCCTCACTTTTTTCCACATAAAAAATGGATTGCAGTTGCCAGAAATTGTACAACCCATGCACACATCACAAATCACCTTTCTTATTTAGTTTTCCCACAAGCCAGTCATTTGCTCTATCAGGTGTTCAGCCTGCAGTTCATTTGCACTTTATCGAGCAGATTCTCAACACAACACACAGAAAGACACTTACTCATGTCAAAAGCATCTCTGTGTGCATTTCCATTTGCTGCAACTGGGGGACGAGGTTTATCGACATTGACGTATGAAGGGTCATCAAACATCTCCCGTGCCCCTTCTTTGACGCCCACTAAGAAAAACAAAAAAATAAAAATAACACAACACAAGAAGAATTAATGAACTTGTCACATTTTTTTGATTTTTTAGCATTTATGAGCACTTTAATCACACAAACATGACAAAAACAGAAAAACAGACAAAGAATGAAAAGAAAATGTGACTTATTTCTCAGTGAGGGGGTAATCAGTGTGTAAAAAAATCCCTTCACTTTTTGAGTGGCAGCACTAACTTGAGCAACTCTCAATTTTGACTGAAAAGAATTATGAATAAAAAGTGCTAAAATATAAATAAAAATGCTAAGAAAATACTAAGAAATATGCAGCAATCCAAGAAAAATGCATTTTGCATAAGTGATATCCAGAGTCATTTCCCTTTAGATGTACAGTGAATGTATAAACAGATGCATACAGGCAGGCAGAGACAGGGCTCACCTGGTAGGGGTGGCAAAGGTTGTTTATGAATGTCATTCTGACCAGGCTGTCCATAAGGCTGCAAATACAAAGGGTTACAAACAAATAATGAGCCACAGCACTATGTGCGCATCCTCAAAATACTTTTTTCTCTGGCTAGTACAGTGATTACAGAAGTCATTAATTATGTGCATATATCAAACAGCATTTCCAGCAGAATTACTGTTGCTTTTTAAGGTGCTCTTCAGAGTATGCTTTATGGTGCACTTGCTACCATACATGAGTTTGAGCTGAGAACATTAGACAAGTGTGAACAAGCATGTTTGGGGCAGTTGGACTTGCATTCACATCATAGACTGTGTGTAAATGATGGATTGATGAGACCATTATTAAGTGAATGAAACCTGTGGTCTTTCCAATGGCTGGCAGGAAAGAAATCCGATCAAATACTGTAGAAGAAATTAACCCTCTTCTCAATTTCTAGTTCAGTTTCTACTCCATTTTTTAATACAGCAAGATGTTCATTTTGGAAATGTTGGTGACTCTGAAGAGTAAAATATTGATAAAGCAGGGTATGCTTTAACCCTTTAATGCATAGTAGTCACTACAGTGGACAGCTATTCAAAAGTCATTTTCTTTAATATATATTTGATTTGTTGTTATAGTGGCACATCAGCCAACACAGTTCTTGACTGAAGATGTCATAATTCATGCATGAAAGGGTTGATGTGTGGTAATCAGAATCACCCTTTGTGACATCCAGTTTAAAAAGCCAAGATGGCAAGAGCCAAGAGCCAAAATGCCACACTAATATGTAAGATCACAGTGGCTACATTCATCTTTTGCATACAGTTTATGGTCCAGCTTCATTGTAGTCAAGCTTGGTAAGTATCTACTGACATCAACATTACTCAACTGTTTAACTAGATGATTACACAAATGCACCAAAAATCAATTAGAGAGAAGTCGAAGTGTGTTAAGTATGTGCCAGCAGTAACTCAGGTAGCACTCAGTTTTGAAGGAGTTTATGCAAATGTTATGAGGATGATGGTGCAGTAATACTCAGGCATGGCACAAATTAATTGTTGCAAATCTCAAAGCACCTAATTTACTTTGTTCAAAATTGAGCTTTTCTTAAATGCATATAATTATCAGATTTCTAAAAACTGAATCATATTTTTTTCTTGCAGTACTGCTATTGTTTGGATGTGCAAAAGCATCTATGAGTACATCTCTTCTTCCTTTTGTGTTAATATGTGCTTTTCTCACCAGCGTGGCCCCAGGGCGGGTTCTCATGTCAATCAGTCCACCAGGGGGAGGCTGTTTTCCTGGGAAATTATTATAGTAAGGGACATCAGGAGGTGGAGCAGTCTCATCATCCTCTTCTTCCCACGCAGAACCATCAAATGGAGCCATTCTGTGAGCAAGAGAGCAGACACAGAAAGATATTATCGGTGACAATATGCAAACACAAACTCTTGTTTTTGGTTTGTGCGAATAACATTCTGAATATTTACCTGTCATGAGGTGTGACCAGTTTGGGAGGGTTCTTTAAGTACTGTTTAAACCGCAATTCAAAGGCCTGACCAATGGTGCTGATGACTTCCTGGGCTAAACCCTCTGAACACTCCAGGATATGACATGCTGTAATAGAGAAGACTCAATGAACTGATAAAAAGGCTGCAGCAACATGCCCTTGAAGGGAATATGCACTCTACAAACGAATACATTGGCGTGCAGACAATGCACAAAAGTGTGCATAGATGTGAATTTTCATCAAGTGCCTTACTGAAGAACAGATGTGGTATTTATTATAGACTTTATCCACTCAAGCTTTTACTCAGCTTAAGGAATTACACAGAAAATATGATTAATTATGTTTTCAAAGGTAAAAGGTATTAAGGCAAATGATCTAAGTAGTCCAAAGTAGTGTAGTGGTTTACACATTCGCCTTACAAGTCCCTCCCACCAGGGAAGGTTACGTCAGGAAGGGAACCCACAGTAAAACTGCTGCCAAATTACGGATGCAAACAATCTGCTGTGGCGGCCCCTTGGAGAAAATACAAGGGAGCAGCTGAAGGGGCACGTAGTCCAAAGATTTTCACTTTGAGCATGAAACTGAGAAGCATTTTTTCACATTTCAAATCTAAGCCTCATGTTAACACATTCTGCTCATAAGCATCCTATGCAACATTTAAAACAGTTCTTAAGTGGAAAATGTACCATTTCTTCCTTTGCTCTGCACAGTTAAGACTGTTTTTCTATTTTTATTTATTCAGATTAATATTTGTTTAATTTATATTTTGATGAAAATGTTTGGTTGTATTTTACAGTATTTGATGAAAGTTACATTTTCAGACTGGTTTTACAATGCAGTGAGTACTACTGAAAATGTACCATTCATGCGTCACAGGATATGATCACATAAAAGGTAACAGAGTTTTAATTTTATATTTTTTGTAATTTTATCTATATTGGCAGTTTCTACCTTGGCAAAGCTGTCATTTTGCTGTTTCTGCTCACCTCTCTGGTTGACTGGATCTTTGGCCACATATGCTACATACTCAGCTGTATCCTGCGGGTGAGAGAAAAGGAAGACAGTCAGAAAGGGAAAAATCAATAGAAGGAAAAACTGAAGGGCAGGTTTAGGACAGAAAAGCCAAGAAGAAACAGAAGAAGAAAGAGATAAAGCAAAGGCTTTGGCGTTTAAGTCATAACAGAAGTTAAAAACACATACAGAGCTTAAAAAGAGATGATAGGAAGTAATAAGATAAGGTTTGGAAAGAGGGACTGCAATCCAGGCAATCTGGTGAGGCTGCAATAAAGTGTATTCATAGGAGCAGACAATGACAGAAGGCAAGAAGGAAGAACATGCTGGCTGAAGAAAGATGGAAAAAGGCCAGAGTGAGATTTCAGCTGAGAAAGAGGGCTGGGTGACTCACTGGGTCTCCTCCAGAGGCAAAAGAGATGGACTGCATGTGATGATTGGCGATTATCTGTGGAGAAAGAGAGAGAGACAGAGAGAGAGAGAAAGAGGGAGAAGGAGAGCACGTGGGTGACATGAAGTATGTGGGAAGTGAAATGAAAGCATGTGGATGAAAAGACAAATGTAGAATCATTACTGAGAAAAGTGCTTTTTCCTCCATTGAGCACCATCAATTGCAGCAGAGATAAGAACTAAGTAGGGACAATGGATGGAACACCTTTTTAACAGTCTGCAACAATCATCCACGCTGGATCAATAACAGCATCAACACTTGCTAATGTTTCAAGTACAATGTGTGGTCTGTATCTGAGTCCTTATTTGTGAATTGGTACATGTTGTGCACAACATGTTTCTTTGTACTAATGTGAACGCACTACACTACTGTATACCATCTCCCCAAAGATAAACATCATGCAGTAGCTATTAACTCATTAGAGGTCTAAGAGGAGGATCACATCCTGCCTTGTGGTAAAGCAGGAATGAAGACAATGGTTAAGAGGGATTTGCACAGTATCCAGGGTAAATGAGGCAAACAATGAGAAGCAGGTCTAAATATATCTGGACATCTCTTGAATATTCCAGGAGGTCACAACGCATATAGGTCTGACGACTAAATCACAAAACATATAAGTTAGGTGGAAAATTACAGATATAGTCTCTTTAAAAATGTGGCTTATATAATTTAGGTCCAACTGTCTTTAAAATTCTAGCTAAGAATAAACTGTTTACACCATCAACTAAAGCAGTGGTTCTCAAACTTTGGCCCCACTTCAGGAGCTGAAAAAAGTTCACGTCCCACACAAATCAAAAATGCACATCTCACACCCAGAAATGTATCAATCACTAACAATAAAAAATGATCCATGTTGAGTTTTACTTAAATAAAGGCGTATCCTATCAGTGCAATAGCTAGGGTGCCCAGAAACAAACTAAATGTGGGGTAAATGCTGTGTTTGAGGACACAATAGCAATGCTGGGAGGCAGTCTGAAATTTGTATCTAACTTGGAAAAAAAAAATAATTTGTGCAAGTTAATGGATTGGTGGTGAACATGTAAAAGCAAAAATATTGTCTTCCAATGCAACTTTTCCAACTTTTTCACCAGATAACTACAACAAGGGTAAATGGAAGCTTAAGTTTGTTCTTATGGTCTTTCTATTCTCCTGTATTCTATTTCATTTCACTGTTATTTCAGCTGCTGTTCTGCCTGGTCTCAGTAGGGATGCATGCACTGACTGGCCATATCTGACAATTTTAGAAATTTCTACCAATTATGACACACACATATGTATCACTGCACACCATATTTCACCTTGTGTAAAACTGAAAAAATAACTAGCAAGAGACATGCATACTCCATTTCTCAGTACAGACTGCTGCATCACTTTCTTTGTTGTAGTTACTATTATACTCACCAAAATCTGCAAAGTTTGTGACTTTTTGGTAACTTGTAACTCTCCATGATTGGCATAGCATTACACAGGTTAACCTGCAGTTGCTCAGTATCCCACAGTTTGAGAACTGCTGAACTAGAGGTTGAAAGCTGCAAGAATGATTACCTGCAACTTTTAAAATATGTACTTTAAAGTGATCAGAAAACTATCTTTGGGTAGATAATCTGGGCTGGTAGAATTAGGTATAATAAACAATAACACAGCTTGGACAGTAAAACAAGTTTAAAAGACATTTTCAAGAGAACAGTGAATGCAAAATGCATACAAGTATTTTTTCTAAATAATTAATCAGTAGGTTGGTCTTCAACTTTCACAAAGCCCACACAAAATCTGTGAAACAAAGACATCCCCAGGTTTACTCTGCAACAGTAAACTCCACAGGCTGAATACCTGAAAAGATACCCTTTGGTTAGAAAAGAGAGCTCAGACAATCAAGTGTATCTCTGACTCAAAGTGAGACTGTTGGTTTTCAAGGACAAATCTAACAAACAGCAACACAGTGTTTGAGAAAACAGCAGCTTGATGAGTACGAGGATTTCTGTCTAACCTGTTTGCAGTCAGAGGCCAGCAGATTGAGGCTGCTGGTTGAGATGGTGAGGCTGATTGTCATGCCTGCAAACTGTAAGTTACTTTTTCCCAGGATGGATGTTAGACAGCGTGCGGAAGGCTGCAAAGGAGAGACAGCAGTCTGAGGAATGATAAAAAAAAAAAAAGGTGCACAAACTGGAAGGACAAGGACAGTTTTTAATTCAACAAGGCATGATTGTACACTAAGTGTTCCCTGACTAAGCATGAGTCTGTGGGCGTATGTGTGGAAATGCCTATGTGTGTGGGAGTGGGAGAACAGCTGCAATTGTGAAAGTGATCCTGTCTCCAAGGCCAACTGTGACCAATGGGGAATAGACAGGACAGTTCACATACTGTAAGCTGGGCCAAGAGCATCACACACACCACGCCAGCACTATTGTGCCAGCCCGTTTATTCCAATCCTACTGTTCTCATGGCTTTCATCCATATTTGCTCCAAATGTTTGGAGTGTACAGTGAGAAAAGCAGCATCACGACAGGAAGCGCATGCTCAGCCACATTAACCTCAGTCTTGACAAATCAGAGTGACTAGACGAGTTTATTCTATTCTAGTTTACATGTCAGACATTCCTTGGTCAAACCCTCCTATGGCAGCAGGCAGCTGAATTTAGCCACCTGTTTTATAGCCTGTTTGGGTGGATGTTTTTAGTTTTACAGGAATACTTGAACACAGACACTCGCAGTCTTTAAACAGCAGACTGGCGGCTTTGTCTGCTAATCTGTAGTGCTCCTTCAGCCTGACGCTGGCTCCACATAAGCTTCTACTCCACCTTTCCAGCCTCCCTTGTGACAAGAGGGAGGGAAAAGAGAGATCAGAGAGTGATTGGTAATTACCTGCGAGTAGCCAGCCAACCACAGAAGTGTACAATCAGCCTAAATCAAGATCTGTGTGTGTGTGTGTTTATTTCTACAACTTTATGGGAACCAGTTTGAATATAAGTCCACTAGAGTGATGATATTTTTGGAAAATTAGGACATTTTGATTGGTCCTTATAAAGGGCTGTTTGAGGCTTAAGACTTTGCGTTAAGATAAGGTTAGAATTAGTTTAAAATTAGAGTTCAGCACTTCAGTCATTGAAGATGTTAGTGTAATGGACTAGGAAGTACATTACATCAATGAATATCCTCATAAATATAGCTACAGAAACATTGCTGCAAGGACGTGTGGTCTGGTAATGCTTGTGTTGTAGAGACCTAAATCTGTATCTAGCAGCATGTAATCGGGACAAAAATAAAGTCCCAATTGTTAAGGTACTTTCTTTCAGCTTCTCCCTTTTACCCCAAGGATCACCACAGCAGATGAATCTGCATACATGATATGGCACAGATTTTGTACCAGATGCCCTTCCGAATGCAATCCTCCACTTACCAAGGCTTGGGACTGGTATTATGAGTACAATGGCGTTATCGAGGCTGGGCTTGTGTCTCCTTCTGGTTGCAAAATGGGGAACTTTCACATGTGAGACTAATTTGTAAACCACTATACTATGAAGGTCCCAAATGTTTAGGTGAACACTTGTTTTAAAGGACGTGTAAGATAGGTTTAAACAAGTAGCAATGCTTAAACTAATTAAATTACATTCCAGGAAATGAATGTAATTTATTATAATGTCCTCTGAAGTCATGGGTACATGACTCTGTGCACATTTGTGGGACAAAACAGCCCACTGACCACAGGGTGGACAATCGAGCTAAATCTAGCCCTTATCCAGAAAATCCTTCCCACTGATGTCCACTTAAGTCTTATAAATAAATAATTTTCTGTAAGGGTGTGCACCACAGTGTGCAGTGTGTACCTTTCTCCTGCGGGCTCCTTTGGCACCGGGTACCGCCTCACACACCACAGAGATAGCTTCCCTGAAAAATTAAAAACATTTGTGTTTGGAAATGGCATATCATTAACCCTAGCACCTTCCCAGATTCACATTTATGGGGATTAAATTAGATCCGGCAGCGGGTGGCAGAATTTATCGTCTCTGGTGACTGGGCTCGTCTTTGCCACGGAGACAAACATCACTGAGGAAACCAGACGGAAACCACCAGGATTCCAGAACATTCTAATTTAGGGGCTGTGAGAATGGCGGGTGTGTACATGCAAACACACACATGTGCAGATGCAGTCAGACACGAACACAGAAAGAAACAAGCTAGCAAGAAAAATAGAGCGGAAGTGGGACAGAAAGCGAGCAAGCCGGCAAAGAAATAAATGTGAGGTGAGCGGTGTATGTGAGAAGACAACATTTTCTCAAAGTCTAACCACACTTTCAACATCACGCCCCCTCAAGAACAAAGCAGAAAAGAAATGAGAGAAAGGTCAAGCCAGCAGCACATGAACAGTGCACAATCTCACCTGGTGACCTGAGTTCTGGTGTTGAAGTCCAGCGCTCGCATTGACTGTAGCACCTCTACGCATCCCATGTACTACCCAGGAAACAGGAAGGCAACACATTAACATCAGACATTTCCTACATCCTGGTCCCACTGAACCAATGGAACACAACAGAGGAAGAAAGCAGTGGTTTTCTTTTGTCATTTCTGTGTCAGTTTCTAAAACTGTGAAAGCAGTGTGTATATGCACAGAAACTGTTTGGCAAGAGTGATGTGCAACTATACATTTATGTTAGGGGTCAGTGAGAACGAGCCACTCACTTACCCGTACAGTGTAGGAAACACCGGTAGTGCTGACCACATTGTCGGAGTGCAGCCAGCCACGGGTGGGCTTGTTGACAAAGGAGCCATGGCGTGTCCACTCATCTCCTCCCAGCTGCCCTCCTTCCACCCGTGCCCTCCTACACGCCCCTCCCAGCCGGTTCATGTCCTGCACAGGAGGTCGGGGAGGGGGAGAAGGAGCAGTTAGAAGAGAAACAGGGTGATGAAGTGGTGGGGAGGAGCTAGAGTTGCTCCTGTCATCCCCAGAGGACTCAACAGGCGCCTGAGGCGTCTGCGATCTGCTTGAGGCCTTGAGTCCTGGGAGAAGAGTAGCAGAGACACCCAGACGAAGGGATCCCATCCTTGGAAAGAAGGAGCAGAGAGTGGTGGGGCTGTTCTCAGCTTGGCGGGGGGAGGACGGGGGCAAAATTGGAGTGAGAGATGAGGAAGAGAGAGAGGAAGGTAAACCAGGAGAAGGAGTGAGAGGGGTGGCAGGACTGGAAGGAGGAAACGATGATGGATTGGAGTTTGTTTCATCAGTTGAGCTCAGAGATTCACTCCGAAAGTGGGTGTACTTGGTTTTCGGAACAAGCTCCATAATGACTCTGCAGTGTCTGTTTTTATATCCGCGCAAGTCCACACAGGCTCTAGTGATTCAATCAAAGTCTCTTTGTCTCAGTATTCAAAGTTTTTCTCTAGAAGGACACACAGCCATCTGTCTGTCTTGCCCAGTGTAAGAGCTGCATCCATCTGTCTGGTTGTCTGTCCTCCACTCACTACCAGGCAGCCAGCACCAAACTCCTTTGAAAACGGCTTTATCCGCAATGAAAGCAGAATGAGGAAAAGTGCCGATGAAAAGTGGGGTGTCCCAGATAATGGTAGAATGCAGATGAAAGAAGTTTTTAGTGCACCAGTGCAGCTCATGTTGTCAGTAGTTCATTTTCAAATTTACTTCAGTGTTCTCTGAGTTCCCAGGAACTCATGAATAAGTTCTTAGCTGTCCACCGAGTGTTCATCTTGGTGTTTTGCCACAATGTAAAACAATATCTGTGAGTATCTTGTCCCAACCTAATAGCTTCTGAGTGAGGCCCAGAAATTCAGCTGTCACCAGCACCATGGAGAATCAGCACAAGTGATTGTCTCTCTGAACACCCCCTCATGTGTGTGTCTTACTGCTCTGACGGCTGCACATTTCTACGTGATGAGTCTACATGTGTGAGGCAGTATAAACCTTGCCTGCCTACAATGCTTCTTTGATTATCTGTGTATATTTGTGTTGGCGTGCGCTTGTCCGTGCATGTGTGAAGCAGCTTCCCTTGGCAGCTCTATCCTGCTTGACATGGGCCCATAAAAATCCTATTAGCAGCCAACGAGGGGATTGCAAGGAGGGCCGTGCACGCTAACACAGCAGCAGCGCACACGTAACACACAGCCTCAACTGGTCGATACGACAGCAAGCACCTGCAGAGCTCAATGAAGCCCAGAACTGCTAAAGAAGAGAGAGGAGGCTTACTGATGTATGGCTAGTCTCCAACTCCTGGTAGCAGCACACTTTCCTTCACACCTACTTTTTACTCTCTCTCTCTCTTCCTCCAAATGCTTTCATGTCCGCTCTGAATGGCCCTCGCTCTCTCTCTCCCTGCGTCGTCTTCTTCTTCTCTTCTCTTCCAGATTACTTCTGGAGTAGCTTCCTTCCCTTTCTCTGAACTCTTTCCTCCCTTCTCCCTGTCTCCTCTCTTATCCTGGAAGTCCTCTCTCTTCCTCCACACAATGTACTCCTCCAACCTCTGTCTCTCCAACGCCTCCGCCCTCTCCCGCGCCACCACTTCCTCTCGTCTCTTCCAGATGATCTCTCGCTCCCCCTCACCCCCTCCCTCGTCTGCTCTCCCGTTCTCCAGGCTGTCCTGCTTAACAGTACCACAGTCAAAAAAAAAAAAAAATAATAATAGTAAGCCCTGTCTTTCTGCTTCTCTAACTTTAAGATTATGGATGGTTAAAGGCTAGGCATAGTAGCCTTTGACACCAGTATAAAACTTTAACACAAAAAGTTAGTACTTAAGACTGGCGGAGGCTGGCAGAGTTGAACCTGTTCCTGACTGATGTTCCTGATATGGCTAAAACAAGTGAGCCTGTCTTGATTCAAGTGTGTTCGTTAAAACTGGCCACATAGGTTGTGTTTTTTCCCTAGAGCACCATTAGATAGTGGTAGTTTGAGTCTGAGATGCTGTCTGTGTCTGGTACAGTGACACACACTGCAGTAGCACGGTGGTGATGTAACACTGAAGAATCTAGGCCATTGGCTGATGACGACTACCGGTGGGCTTGTTGTGATGGTAATGAGACCTGATTGGTCAGGTTTGAACTCCCAACCCAGGGTTCCCTGAATGGTACTGGAGGATCATCAGTGTTGAACATGTAGCCACTCACCCAGCTGGAAATGCTCAATTAAAAATGGTATGCTTATTTCTCTGTGCACAACTGTTCTCACCCTGTAGCTTTATTACTGCCCAGTTCAAATAACAAGCTCAGAACATAGTTATTTACCTGAGAGAAGAACATTGACACAGCCATACATGATATGAATGAGCCAAATGTGATATTCTTTCCTTATCTAAGGCAGGGCTTATCAAGCAGCAGGTTAGCTCTCAGTTCTACTGCACAGACACCACATAGCATCTCATATTCTGCATAGTCCAATCTAGAAGGCAAACAACAGTCTGTTTGCATTAACAGTCTATCGCAAACCCAAGCCCCACAAAAAAAAACAGTCTGCAACAGTCTGACCTCAGTAGGAGGCAAGGCTACACCTACAGTCCCACAGCAAGCTGGCTGGCCTACACCTTAGTGCTGCTGAGGCACTAATCATATTTACAGTCTGTTGACCTTTACTCCGTCAAAGGAGAAGTATTATCCACACCTTTTCCAAAACACTTACACAAGGTTGTAAAATTGGCACAGTGTTTCAGTAGTGCCAAGTAGGTTGAGTTTTTTCTCCCTTACACTACCATTTCAGAACTTAATGTTGCCTGAAGGACAGCACGCAAGCTTGTGGTGGGCGCTTGATGCATGGAAAAGGAACAGTCGCCTACACCAGTCTAGCACCACAGAGGGATTGTCTAGCAATTCTAGCTAGTCATCCATCTGGTCTTGGCCAGAAAGCACCATGGAAGATCCAGTCATACTTATGCACTGCCAGACAGGCTGGGATGATCTCCAGAAAGCTGTAAAGCAGTATGGCTGGAAAAGTCACAAAAGACACTCAGTACTTGGACAATCAAAGAGCATGCAGATTAAACAAAACAGTCTGTCACACCCCTAATAAAACTGGAAATTAGTCCAGAGAGAGGAATAGCACTTAAAAAGGCAAAATACTAAACATCATTAGACCTGTTAACACTGAAGAGAAATTCAGGTTCTGTTAAACAAAGGGCTGCTGAAATGTTTTACGAGCAGAGTTAACCCTGGCCCTGCCCAGGGATACTTTAGTGCACCGAACACAGTGTAGGTCAGGTGACTGCAGAGGAGATGACCCTCTACAGGAAGAGAAATCCTGAGTCACCTAGAGACAAACAGTAAAAGGAACAGGCTGTCACAAACACAGCTAATGAATAGTGATTAGTGGCCTTGGGGCCGAGCAGCTGTGATATGTACATGTGAAATCAGCACGATAATCTAATTTATCCAGTCATTCCTGATAAGGGCACATCAGTCTGACTGATGGAAATGGTAGTTGTCATTAATAAAGGTAAGATCAGGACAAGCTGGGCTGAGCTGACTCGCACAAGATGAACACAGAGAATTGGGAGTGGGAGACAGGTGACCTGAAACAACCCTGATTCCTGGAGCCACCAAGCTCCGCATAGACGAGGACTGTCTAGTTAAGAAAAAAGAAAACCTCTTAAAAATTTCATGCAACAATGAACTAATCTCTTCTACTGCATCTTATCTGGTAAATATATACAATTACCTAATGGAACAGCACCAGTTTAAAAAGATAAGACAAGGAAAACCAACTTTACATCTTGTTCTGTCTGCAGCAGCTGCCCGTTGCTATGGCAACAGACATTAAAAGAGATGCCTGCAGAGGATATATACTGAGAAGTCCTGACAACAGCAGAAATCTACAGACAAAGAGATAACTGCTTTTTTTCATATCACAAGCAATTAGTACCTGCATCAAAGCTTCCACATTAGAGCTTTTTTTTTTAATCCAAGAAGAGAAAAACTACAGACTCCTAAAAAGATCAATATGGTTCAGGAAATGATCAAAGTTTGGCCAGCATCGCGCCAGCCATAAAACCTAATCAATGTTGACATCCTACATCGGCTGCTTGCACTGACTCTGACTAGGGCATGTAAAACTGATACGATTTCAAAGAACAATAATCCCTTTTCTAATAACTGTATAAACAACAACTTCACAAAGAATTTACATCAAAAAGACAACTGATGTTTAGAAAACTTGCATAAAAACAACCTGAATATTCTGTGCAGCAGCTAACAAACAGTATACTGATTGTGTAACATCCTGCAGAGTAGATCCTATGCTCATAAAGAATAGGAAAAAATAGGAAATCACAAAGGGAGTCTATATTTACAAAAGAGGAAAAAAGTAATTAAACTGTTCTGTATAAAGTGAGTCTTATTGATTTCCCTAAGTGCTGTTAATGAATGGCAGAAAACAAGTAGTTCCTTTTTTGGTTTATAAAGCATGCAGTTGATAATCCAAGGTGATTCTCCTAAAGCTAGGTTCCATATTCGTATAAGAACCACATTAATGTTTAAACAGCCACAGCCTGTCCGATCATTTGTTCTCTCCTTCCTCTTCCTAGCCTTCCCTTCGTCCACTCCCCGAAAAACGTGCTTCTCCTCTGATCCGCTCTTCCGCTCGATTAATTCACAAAGTCACTGCCGGCAGCTCCTCTCCATCTATCCTCTCCTCCGTTTGGCTGCCTCCTCTTGTCGTCCCTCCTCTCTCTCTCTCTCACTCTCTCTTTCAGCAGATGGTGAAATGGTAGTGTTGCCAGGATGGACAATGGTAGTCCTTCATTGTGCTCCTCTTCTCCCCTCACGTCTGTCTCTCATTCCCACTTTCCTTCCACCTCTGTCTGTTAGTGGCACGAGCACGCTGTCTGTCCTCCCCTCCTCCCAGTCTGGGTGGGTGATGCTGCCTCCCATTTTCTCTCTTACTCTCTCTCTCTCTCGCTCTCACACACACATGCCCATGCCACAGTCTGTGCCCTCCCCACCTTCTTTTCTCCCATGCTACCTCCTTCCTGTTTCCTCCCCTTCCCCCCACCTCCTCTCTGCAGCCAGAGTCATTTAGCAGTTTACATGTGTATGCACAGCAAGATGCTGCACTTTTACACGTTAATGCACACACTCCAATGGGAGATGGAAATGGGGAAGAGGGAATAAAGGGAAGGGAAGGGATGGTGTTGTAGGGAGGGTGGGTCGTTCATGTTGGATATTCAAGACTCCTCCCTTATTCATGTTTGGTAACCTGAGAAACAGAGTTAAAGAGTGACAGGAAAGAGAGCGAGAGAGGGAGGATGGATATGGATGGCGGAAGAGCATTCACTCTCCCTCTGTGTGCTGTGACATGAGATAACTATAACCTTGATAAAAGTGGACAAATGGAATAAAAGAGAAGAGAAGCAGGCTGGCATTCGCATAATAAATATTTGCTATGTTACTACATGACTACAGCACTCTAGGGGAAAGGACTGGAAGACATAAAGCAGAGATCCCACAGATTGGTCTCGACATTCAAGTGTATCTGATGAGAAGGCAGCCTTGTGGAAAGCAGAGGAAACCACCCATAGAGCACCACAGGAAAACCAGCAGAGTGGATAGCAGAGTCCTCAAATGACACCCCAAAAGAGTCCCTGCAGTACCAAGTTTGACCACTACACTATCACGATGGGGTCCAGTAGTGCACTCAGGGATGTGCAGGTTCACAATAAGACTACTGCAGGCATCATACACGTCTATATGATTGGTAGTGACTGGCATGATTGGAAAAGACAGCATCCTCCACCTGAAGCTTGTGACATGCTCATAACCAGTGAAACACACGATACACTGTGGCTTAGGGTTGACCTAATGGAAATTTTACTCTCTTTTATTGTGTTTGTTGAACTAAAAACCTAGCAAACACACTGAGCTATTAGTTTATTCAGTACACCCAACTAAAACTACTGCAGTCCTGCACAATAACCATGCTCAGTCTCAAATAACCAAATACCTCTCTAAAGAGTTTCGTAAAAGGTATGAAATACAGGTTTGTGAATAAGTCTTGAACCAGCCCTCTTTTTTTTATATTTTGCAAGGCAAATGTGAAATAGGTGGAATGGAATTACAGTAAATAAAGCAAACAGAGTTTGTACACTCCTAACCAGCTTGAAAGTCAATTTTGGTATGGCCACCTTTATTCTTTAAAACAGCCTAAACACTCTTAGGTAAGTTTTCTGTCATTTCTTTAAGCAGTCTTCGGGAATAGCCCTCCAGACTTCTTGAAGGACACTCCAAAGCGCTTCTTTAGATACTGGCTGCATTTTGTTCCATTCTCAGTCAAGATGACCCCACACTTTTTCAATAATGTTAAGCTCCAGGCTCTTGGGAGGCCAATCCATAATTGATAGTGTTCCAATGTGTGTTTTGCCATGCCGAGATATACCAAGTTTTCGGCTAATGACACTTTGGGAATCACCTTGTAGGGGAAAATATATTTTATGCCTGTCAAACTGTTATCTTTGGAACTTTTTGCAGATTAAACTAAAGAAATGGGGAAAAAATTATGTGTTTTTGGCTGTTAGTAACAAAGTGCCTAAAAGGTACAATTTAAAATTGGCTGACTCCTTAGAAGCAAAATAAAAAGAAATTAGGTGTGGCTCAAGAGTTTTGTACAGTATTGTATTGCATTGTCTTCTGAAGGCTGTATTGGTTTTTGTCTGGGTGTAACTAACAAAACTGATAAGGAAGTCAAGTTAACATCTGATTCAAACCACAATAAAATTACATGCACAGGGCTGTATAAGTACTCATCCATGATTACAAGATAACTTCAGTTTCTAGTTTCTCAGCTCTGTAGAAAACTGGTAAACAGGCTTCACTGAAATATATCTTTTATTCCTGTTTACTACAGGTGAAAACTTTTGTGATATAAAAGATGCCAAATCTGAAGTAAAAATATTTTTCTCTCTTCATTAGTCGAGGTATCATGAAATGCATTAAACTGCACTGCTTCTTATAAAGCTGTAACCACTCCAGTTTTTTTTTTTTTTTTAATATCACAGCCCAAAACATAACCTTTAATACCAATGGATTATGTACCTGTGGCTGCTCCCTTGTACTTTCTTCAAGGGGTCGCCACAGCAGATTAATCCGCATTGGTAATATGGCAGAATTTTTACGCCGTATGCATAAAAAAAGCGCTTAAGAAATCCTTATTTTCATGACAATACTTAAAATGAAGCAAGATCATGAGCTATTCTGCATATTTTTTCTGTAATCATGCAGCCCTGAAATGACAAAAATTCCCTGAAAGCACTTATTTCATACACATTTTTTGAAGTCCTGTCACCAGTCCCTTCCTGAAGCAAATGACTTCCAGATTAGACATTAGACTCTATTTTAGATTAAGTTAAGTACCACCAACTCCTTTGCCACTGTGGCACGATGTGTTTTTGATCAGCTGCTTGTATCATCTGAATGTCTTACCATATATTTCATTGGCCAACACACGCTGCCTGTGAGTCTGTATTCCTAAAAACACCAAAGTGCACATCAACACATGGTACACTTAAGTATACACATTCACACACAAAAATCAAAGAGAAAATCACAGCGTGCTCAACTGGGGCCCATGCAGCTACTTAACTTCCAGCATGCTTTGCTCCCAGGATCAGCTGTGGAGAGGGTCATGGGACCTTCTTCCTATCAACGACCCAGCACACACAGACACAATACTGACTTGAGACAGGGCTTGAGTGATACTGAGATGGAGAAAGTAATGGAAACTGAGGTAAAGAGACAGCAAGAGGCAACAATCCAGTATGCATGTTCAAACAAACCCTGTGGAATGAAAGGAATCAACTCAAAGGACCGTATGTGTAGGATGTTTGTGTCTCAGCTTGCCCAGTGGAAGTTAGCAAGTGTGAGTATTGTTTCTACGCTTGCAAAAAACCATGAAAGCTGCAGCTAGTCAGTATTTATTAGATGAAACAATCAGAGACAGACTAAGAAAGAGATCTGGATGTAATGCTCACGCTGGAGGGCCACATCTGCTGTTTGCTCTTACACTGTATATGTGTGTGTGTCTCTGTCTGTGTCTGTAATCTGATTTGACCCACCTCACTCATCCTTACTCGAACTAGTCCAAAAGGATTAGAGTAGATGAGAAAACGGGCCTCAACACTGACCTTTTCCTCCTGGATTATTGCCAGAGACGCTGACTAACATCAGTTCACATTACGGAGGCAGGAGAGACAATGAAAAGATGAGTAAAGAAAGAACAGTGGGAGGGAGCGTAACTGACATGGGAAAAGTCTCAAGTGCAAACACAAATAACAGGCAGAGAACACAATGGCAATTAAATTTTTAAAAATCAGGCAGAGGGTGAACATTAGATTAGCCAGGACTTTAGCAGGAGTTCTTTCTGTCAGTTTCATAGCTCACTATGCACACAGCAAACATGTGAGCTGGCTATTTTGGGTTGTGCCGGCTCTCTTCCACCACCCCCCACTAACCACACTCCCCACATCTCTATCTCCTTCCATCGTTCCTTTCCTGCTACCACTCTGTCTGTCTTGCTTCATTTACAACTTCCACTTCCTTCTCACTTTAACGGTTTATTTGTCATAGCCTGTCTTATTTCTTGATTCATATTCTAACTGAAACTTTTAGACTCTCTCAATACCAACTTTGAGTCCTTTGTTGCGTCGAGTATCGAAACTCTCAAGCGTCAAACATCTGCATGAAATATTCGGTCAGGTTTTGTTTACATACTACTTATTCATATATTTCTTGATTTAAGTCATAGCTTTGGGAAATTATTTTACGATATTGTTTTGTTATAGAAACCAAACTCATTAACTGATTATACAGCAGTAAGGGCTGAACATTAATGCAGGAGAGGACTGTTTTATGGTATACAAAGAAAAACGGTTAACAACAAAGTGCAAACACAGTTTGACTCAAACACATATTCAATATCTTTCTACTGGATAACAGCACCACTTCATCCATTAAGACTGCATTATCCAATTTAAGTACATCTTGCAGAGTCACTGCTTTTACAGTTATTTTAGAAAGTGGTTTTTGAGCTGACAAAACAAAAGCATTATTTTAGTGCTGGTTTTAAAACATTGCTTTATATCCAATTTTATCGACATAATTTTAATCAAGGACTTCTGAAAAGTGCATGCTGAGGAGTTACATTGCTTTGCATGATAATTATGTAATGGGTGATTTGTTATTGACTGAAATCAATACACGGAAAAATCTAAAAGCACAAACCAAACAACAGCTCTCAAAAGTGAACATGACCCAAATGTGCCCTTATTTTGAAAGAAGAACAGCTTCAGTCTCACACCTCTTGTTTTATAGTCTGAAGTAGGATGAAGGAGCCCAGATCTGCAAGAAGAGGTAGTGTCTGAAAATGCAATCTCTGCTTTCTGACTAAAGAGAGATTGACCACAACAAAGAGAGACAGAAGAGACAAAGAGAGACAAAAGACAGATATGCTAATGTGTAGTAATGTTTATGAAAATGAAAGAATCTCACATTCGCTTGTAAGGCAAATGTGCAAACCACTACGCTACCGGGGACACTAGAATTCAAAAATACTAATTATACTAATAAAATACTAATATTAAAAATACTAAAATACTAATAAATAAAAACTGCTATACTATCGCAGTGTCATTAAGTTCTCTTTTCTAACATAAACTGAAGCTGCACTCACTTCTCCTTTTAGCATCAAATAGGACGAGATTTTAATCAAACTGTGGCTCATGCAATGTAATGAACACTGAGCATGCTGCACTAGACCGAGCACCACAGGAGGAAGCCTAGCTGAGACTCAGTTCTGCTGCATAAAGGTAGAGACGGACGACCACAAGCTATGACCTCAAAAACAAACTCCTACAGTTGGTTTCCAGAATGCACTCATACACACCAGGGAAGACAACATATGAACACACCCCCACACTATCGGACAGACAGATATAGTACACCCCACAGACACAAGGGCCCAGACAAACATCCTCACATGGCAAAACACCCACACAAAAACACTATGGCCTGTCAACAGTTGTGACATGTTTATAAAAGCTTAGCACCTCAGCACTGTCTTTTGTCAATAGCAATCTTTAGAGTACCACAAGTCTAATTCAAGTCTAATGTCAGGGGTTGCATTGCTACTGCTTACAAAAAACAAATCTTATTTCTGACCTGGCTGTGTGTCTGAGACTGAGGTACTGTGTGCAAGTCTGCACACCTGTCAAAAGTGAAGGTGTAACAATCAAGTGTCACACACTCCTGTCAGTCAGGGCGAAGATTTTTACTGGGGACTGATATGGTTCGAATGGACAGATCCAATTTTAATCAAGTGGATTTTGGATCATGTTGGTGCTGTGATAGAGGGGCTGAGATACTCGAGTTTGACTGACAGTTTGTGCCTCAGACTGTCCTTCTGTCTGTGTTGTGTTTGTGTATGTGTGTCTAGATGCACGTGTCCTATTTGTCTGCCACCTGACATGTGTCTAAATCTACCATTTTTTGGATCAGTTGTTGATTGGACCTTCCCTTCGCCCCTATTTCATCAGTGCAGATAACTTGAGTCATATAATATCGTGTCAGAGGCTCCTGGTCTGAGGAGTGTGGCTGACCCTGATAACAGCACTGAGCCCACTGGTTTCAGTCACCTCAATCATCCTATATACCCTTGGAGTCTGCTTCCATAATAGTCTGTCTGTCCTTCACTTGTTCACAGTGAACTCTTAACTCTGTCACAGTGACCCTGTTTTATACATCTGAGGTGTGTTTTGGTGACTAATATCCATGGATGCACACAATGAGGGAACATTAATGTAAGTTTTTTTTGTCTGATTTTGTATAGAGTTGTGTGTATGTGTGTGTGCACACACATGCATGCACTGATAGCCTCTAAAGCTTATCTCACTGACAATTTACAACCTGAAGCAAATCAGACAGACTTTGACACAAACCTGACTATTTTAATATACAATCACGAGAAAAAAAGTTTTCACAGTTAAGGCAGTTCTGTGGAAAACTAAGTACACCCCATGATTCAATAGCTTGTAGAACCACCTTTAGCAGCAACAACTTTCAGTAAACATTTTCTATATAACTTTATCAGTCTCTAGCATTTTTGTGAAGTAGTTTTAGACCACTTTTCTTAAAATCTTGCTTCAACTCATTGAGGTTTGTGGACATTTATTTATACAGAGCTCTTTAAAGGTCCCACCACAGAATTTTTTGTGGGGTTTAGGTCTGGGTTTTGACTGGGCCACTGCAAAAACCTTGATTTTTTTCCTTTTTAAGCCATTCCATTGTAGATTTGCTGGTGTGCTTGGAATCACTGTCCTACTGCATAAACCAGTTCTGGTCAAGCTTTAGTGAATCAAATAGTATCACATTTGACTCTAGAATACTTTTATATACGTAGGTGCTCATAGTCAACTCAAGGACTGCAAGGTGTCCAGGTCTTATGGCTACAAAAAAAAACACCCAAATCATCACCCTTCTACCACTGTGCTTGCTTGACACTTGGTTTACATCTCCACATTGGTGTTCAAGGTACATTGTTCTAAAAGTCTTGTAGTTTGTTCAGATGCAACTTTGCAAACCTAAGCTGCCTTTCTCCAGGCAATGCTTCCAAACAAGACATACTTGTTCAGTCTTCTTTTAATTGTACTATCATGGAATGGACTTTAACATGCTAAGTGAGACCTGTAGATTCTGTGGTGTAGCTCTTGGGTTTCTTGCAATTTCTCTGAGCATTGCACAAACTGACCTTTCATATGAGTAGCAGCACTTGGTTGCTTAATTTCTATGAAAGCAGTAAGGGTACACTCAGTGTTTTGCAGGACAGCACAGAATCCAGTGAAAATTTTCTTTTTTACATGTCTGTTGACTTAAGTTTCTAAGTGGCTCAGTCCATTGGTGGCTGATTGTGAACCAGAGGCTACTGAGTGGCACTGGTTCAAAACACTCCTGTGGTTGTTGGAGGCCAAATTCAGGGCCCACCAAGGACTGATATATGAAGGTGTACTGCCGAGGTGCCCTTGAGCAAGGCACCTTGTTTCTCTCACTTCTCACCACTGTATGTCACTATTTCTGTGTGTGATCGTTCAGAACTTCATGTTACAAAAAAGTGTGTTTATAACAACAAAAGTTTTGACATTTGGTTTGTAGTTTCCCCAATAACGCATATTATTAGGGGTGGCAATGGCTCAGTGCGCTGGAGGACAGATTTGGTAACCAGAGAGTCGCGAGGGAGCCAGTTCAAGACTGGACTGGACCTGGACCCAGTGTCCATATTCAAGACCCGGCGGCCCAAGACCCACATGTGGAGGTGGACCAGAAAGTCAGAATGACATCATCCCAGAGCATTGCCAAGGTGCCCTTGAGAAAGGCACCAAACCCCCGCATTGCTCACTGGTGCCTGAAATGGCAGCCTTGTATGCTGACCTACCTCACTGCATGCTGAGTGTAACTGTTCATGTGTATGTGTGCATTAAAACCTGTAGGAGTGTCAGCAATTTGAATTTTGCCCCCTGTGGATTAATAAAGTATGGTTTTGTTTATATCTTCTTCTTATGTAAGCTAACTTATGATTATATCAAATGCTGGTAATTTATAAGTCATTCTGCCTCTAAAATGTCAGGGAGCAGTGAAAAATGTCTTTCATAATATATTTTAAGGTGAAAAAATAAAAACAGGGCAGCGCGGTGGTTAACACTGTTGCCTCACAGCAAGAGGGTCCGGGCTCAAATCCAACAGTTGGCTGCCTTTGACCCTTCTGCGTGGAGTTTCCATGTTCTCCCCGTGTTTGCGTGGGTTCTCTCCGGGTGCTCTCTGCAACAGACTGGCAACCTGTCCAGTGTACCCTGCCTTTCACCCTATGATAGCTGGGATAGGCTCCAGAGACTCTGAACTGGACAAGCGGAAGAAGATGAATAAAAGAAAAATAGCTTGTTTTCTCTAACAGCCTGAAATTAAGTTTTCTACCATATAAACAAGGAACGTCAGGCACCCCTCAAGTCGGAGAGGATGGAAAAAATTTGACCCTTTTGTACAAAAAAATATTTTAAAAAGCAAACTGATTATAAAAGTAATTAATGTTGCTTATTGCCTCACTGATTCAAGGTCTGTTTGTTTCAGCTGTACTTAATTTGAGCATGTTGCTGTCTTTAAAAAAAAAAAAACGAACAGAAAAGGCATGTGAGTGACCTCCTCTCGTTCTGGTTGATTTCTCATCACTTCCATTTTTAAATCCATTCCATTACTTTAACAAAAGCCACAGTTAGTGTTCCAACAACAGCTACTTGGGTTTCAGTATTGAAACCAAACAAACTAAAAAAGTTTGAAAGCAAGAGCACGACACAAGGTGAACATTTCACTAATGTGTGTACACCCCAGTCATGGTCATGAACCGTCTTTCTGGTAACCCAACAGGCTGCGCTTACGACTGTACTCAGGCAGAACAATGTCTCCCTGCGGCAGACACAATTTTAGCACCTCATAAGTTCCCCGAAACTTTTTGATACGCACAATAGCGGCGTGAGACTGACGCACAGCACGCACAGTCCAAACCATACCCCCCCCCAAAAAAAGTGTGGTCAACTTTAACGAGCAACTTACCAGCTCTGTTCCTCCCTTTCCCTCGACTGCCCCTCCTGCCCACCAAGCTGCTGCTGCTGCTGCACAAACTTCGGTTTAATTTCATCTAACAGGACGAAGGGTCGACAGTTCAGTCCGCCGGGATCCTTTACATTTGATTATTAGCGTCATAAGAGATGAGTCTGAACTTCTTCTTTCCTCTCCCTTTCCTTCCCTTCCTCCTCCTCCTCCTCCTCCTCCTCCCCCCCCTCTACGATCGCGACAGAAGTCACTTCCGCGAGCAACGCAACGTCATCCGGATCTCTCTCTCTCTCTCTCTCTCTCCCTCTTCGTGTGTGTGTGTGTGTGTGTGTGTATGTGCTGTTTTGCACCTGGGCCAGTTGCTGTAGGTTGCGCAAAAGTAGAAATCCCTGATTGCGTGCCAAAAAGTTTGCAGTTTAACACGTAATTCACCCAGGACAGGCACAGCACGCGCACAGACAGCTGTTTTTCGGATGAAGTTGTGTTTTTGCGTTTGCTTAGCAAGAAACCAAAGTTACCTGAAGCTGCTCAGAAAACGTGACAACATACACACACACAAAAAAGACAGCAACATCTTCACAGCTGGACGCTTGAAACTTGCCATCCACTCATGATAGCAGTATTTTGTATAATTTTTTTAACAGTTTAAGAGGTAACTTTATCTTTCCAGACCACAGCCTAAAAATACTATCTAAACATGTCTTTTGAGGAAGATGCTAAAACCAGCAACTGCTGTAAACTACACATGCGCCTACAATACATCATTGCTGCAAACTGTATACAAAATAGTCATTACCCCCACTGAGGAGGTTATGTTTCCGTCGGCGTTGTTTGTTTGTCTGTGTGTGTGCAAGACAACTTAAAAAGTTTTGAATGGATTTGGCTAATACATATATATATATATATATATATATATATTGATTCGGCTTCATAAAAGGAAGAGGTGATTAAATTTTGGGAAGAATCGGGTGATGGGATCATTTCATCATCCTGAAATCAGTAACTATTGAAGGTCAGTATGATTACCTCAACCAAGGAGGTTGGACATCAAAGGCATGATCATCATAGTGCTGCTTGGCAGAGTTATGCGCTCTCTGAGTGCTTTTCTAGTTTTATCATGTAAGACAAGGACAGGAATACACTATATGAACAACAGTACTAGGCCACACCTCTTAATCACTGGATTTAGGTGTTTCATTCAGTCCCATTGCTACATATGTATAAAATCAAGCACCAGTCTGCCTATACAAATGTATGAAAAAATGGGTTTCTCCAAACCTCCACTGGCATTAACATTTGCACAAAAACTATGAGCTAGGAGCTTCATGGCATGGGTTTCCATGGCTAAGTTGATCAATGCAAGCCTTGCGTCACCAAGTGCAATGCCAGGCATCTAATGTAATGGTGTAAAGCACGCTGCCACTGACTCATGAGCAGTGGAAGCATGTTTTTTGGCACTCTCATGGATGAGTCTGGGTTTGGTGAATGCCAGGAAAACATTGCCTCCCTGACTGCACTGGGCCAACTGTGCAGTTTGGTAGAGGACGGGGTTGTTCTTCTGGAGTTAGTCTGGGCCCCTTAGTTCTAGTGGAGGGAAACTTTAATGTCTTGATGCATGCTCAATCATCCAGGTAAGTACACTTCAAAAATTGATTCTGTTCATCTGGACACAAACTTTAATGCTTCGGTTTCTAAGAAATTCAGTACAATTCTGTGCTTCCAACTTCATGGGAACAGTTTGGGAAAGGCCCTTTTCTCTTTCTGTTCCAGCACGACTGTGCCCTAGTGCACAAAGCAAGATCTGTAAAGGCATGGTTGGATGAGTTTAGTGTGGAAGAACGTCACTTGCCCACACAGAGATCTAACCTCAACCACACTGCACAACTTTGGGATGAACTAGAACCGAAACTGCAAGCCAGGCCTTCTCATCCAACCTCAGCATCTGACCTCACAAATGCACTTCCTGATGAATGGGCAAAAATTCCCACATACACACTCCAAAACCTTGTAGAAAGTCTTCATAGAAGACTGGAAGCTGTTATAGCTGCAAAGAGGATCCAACGCTATATTAATGCCTATGGATTTAGAATGGGATGTCACAAAAGCTCCTTTAGATGCAATGTGTAGGTAGCCCAATACTTTTACTGCACAGTATAAATGAGACAAAGGAGTTGCTGAATTCCAGTTTTAGTACATTCCATATCAGTGCCAAATCTTAAATCCTAAAACAATAAAACAGGTTTATCCTTTCAAGAAAAAGAGTAAGAATGAAAGAGAGTGAGCTGGTTTTGTATTTCAGTATTATCACTTATAATGTCTGGATTCCACATGGTCAAAATCTCACTCAGTATCTTAGTATTTTCTTTTGCAGTATGGTATGATAAAAGTTTTTGTGTGATTGCTATATACTCAAACTTTCATCTAATTTTCAAGCAGAGAGGCACTTCATCGGCAAACTCAATGTACTGAATAAAAAATAGAATTTCACACTGTGGAGCTATTATATAAAAACTGAAATGTCCTGACACAACAGCACAACATGACTGAAGTGTTATGTGCACTCTGGGTGAGCGTATCGATTAATTTTTAATGAATGATGATGCAAATAATAAATCTTAAACCGCAAATGTATTTTGAAGCCACTGAACTGCAGCGCAGTTCATTTCTCACTTTGGTTTAACATGTCATCCATTTGCAAACAAACGCCAGTCAAGCTGTCCAAGATATGCCAACAAGCTCCACCCACAGGCGGAAAAAGTAATTCTTGCAGTTCAGCAGCAGCTCTTGGTTTTCCCTGGAGTTCACTCCTCCAGCCAGGAGGGGCGAACAAGTTACAATCGTCTCATTATTTCGGAGACAGGAAGAAGTAGTTCCTTCGCAACTTCCGAGTGGTGCTGCGGCTGCAGTTATAACTCACAGAACAGTTTACATTATCATGTGTTTGGTTCATTGTTATCGTATTATCTTTGACTAAGCAATATTTATTACTCAACATGTGGTGTATTGATTCCGTCATATCTTTAAGTTACGTATAAAAGGTTGACCCACCTCCATAAATATGATTGGCTGTTGGATATCTTACGTAAAAGGCTTTATTTGTGATTGGACAGTTCACGTCACGTCTGGCGCTACATGTAGCCGGCAGTGACAGGTTACGCTACAGGGACACAGGGGTAAGCTTCCTCGGTTTTTTAATGAGTTTGGTTCGCTAATAAGAAATACAATGCGCTTTTTCCCACAGTATATGTTAGTCAAGAGAAATAGTCGGTGTTGGCAAAATGGAGTGTGGAAATGTACTGGAATTGTACTTTTTGTTTGTTGTCAGTGTCCTTTATAGGTAACCTAGCGAGGAGACTTTTACAGTTAGCTAAGATTTTTTTCATTCAGGTTTAATATTTGGCTTTTGTTTCACTTTGTCTTGTGAATGCGTCTGAGTTCAGTGTCCTTTCATCCCGTTATTTAACTCACAATGCTGTGCAATGCAGAATGTGCAAGCAAGTGCAAAGCAGCATGCTCCTGTAACTAACTCCAAGCCTACTGTGCCTACTATTACGCGGCTTAACATACAAGACAACTAGAAGTATCAGCATGGGATGTACTTGTGACGGTTTGCCTTGTTATTACGCGCCCGTTTCTTTCGCTTCGACACATCTATGACCAGCGGTGGGCAAAGTACACAACTTAATTACTTCAGTCAAAATATAGATGCTCCTGGTCAAATATTACTCCAATACTCATGAAAGTTGCCCAGTCAAATTGTTACTAAAGTTAAAGAACAAGAGTACTTGCTCTTAAAAATAATTAAGTATTCAAAGTACATGTCAAAAATCTTAAAACTTATGAGTGCAGCAAAGAATGCATGGGCTGTGTGTTCAGCTGTTCTATGTTCGTTTAGAAAACATATGCAATTTTTAACTTACATGTTACAGATTTGCATCTCCAAAATAAGAGGAACAAAAATGTCAGCCAGGCTTTACCCAAGTGTTAAAAAAATGTAAAAACAATTTAATAGCCATTCTTAAGTTTCCCCCAAGATAATACTTAAGTAATGAACAGTTACTCAAAAATGTACTTATAGGAAGTTAGTATAGTAATTAAGGAAATTTTTGTTGTTACTGTCCACCCCTGTTGATGACAGACATTTATCTGTATTTTCTATCTTTTATACTTATGTTTTGTCTGTAAAGTAAGCATTTTCCCTCCTGGGATTAATAAAGTATTCTGATTCATATAGGGCTGTGTTAAGTCTTTTATTTGTTTTCTTATCATGAAATTTTGTTTCCTCAGAAGGTGTTTCATATCTGCTTTGAGCGACAGTCTGCAAACCCCATTTCCAGAAAAGTTGTGATATTTTCCAAAATGCAACAAAAACTAAAAGCTGATGTTAATTAATGTGAACCTTTATTTTTATGTGAGTACCAAGAAAAGATTTGCAATAGTTTTCCTACCAACTTCATTGTGTTCTGTAAATGTACCCAAACGTAGAATTTGATGGCTGCAACACGCTCAACAAAAGTTGGAAAAGAGTTCAGATTTAAAAAGTCAACAAAATATTCAATGCTGGTTTGGAAGACTCACCATTAAGCAGGCTAACTGGGAGCAGGAAAGTAGCATCCACGAAAGGCTCAGTGTTTGCAAGCAAGGATGGGTCGTGACTCACCTCTTTATGCCAAAATTTGTGAGAGAATTGACAGTTCAAAAATAAAATTTCTCAACAGAAGACTGTAGAGAATTTAGGGCTTTTAGCGTTTACAGTGCATAATACTGTGAAATCCACTGTTGAATGCACATAATTTTTGAGCCTTCAGGTGACACTGCCCAAGAAATCTTCATGCTACTGCGACAAATATAGCCTCCTTGGATTGGGTGTGCTCCGGAAAGCCATTGTCACCTAGCACAGTCCATCACTGTATCCAGATGTGCAACCTGAAACTGTATTGTGCAAGTAGGAAGTCATACATCAAGTCTATGCAGAAACACTGCCAAGTTCTGTGGGCCTGAGCTCATCTCAGACTGGACTGAAGGACTGTGGAGCCCTGTGCTGTGGTCAGATGAGACCACAGTTCCAGTCATTTTCATAAAAAAAAGGGGTGTCGAGATCTCCATGCCAAAAATGAAAATGACCATCCCGACTCTTATCAGTGAAATGTGTAAAAGCCAGCATCTTGTAATAGACTTGGGGTGCATCAGTGCCCCAGCATGGCTGAGTTGCATCTCTGTGAAGGTGCTCTGAGGTATATACTAGGATTTTAGAGAGGCACATGCTGCCATCAAGGCGATGTCTTTTCCCATGATTTCCAATCTAATTTCAGCAGGACAGTGCCAGGCCACATTCTGTAAGGGCATGTCTTCACAGACACCAAGTTTATGTGCTTGACTGTCCTGCTGCCAGTTCAGAGCTATCACCTATTGAAAATGCATGGTGCATCATGAAGAGGAGAATCAAATAATGGGCCACAGTCTCTTGAGCAGCTGACATGTCATATTGGACAAGACTAGACAAGATTTCCCTTTGCAAAACTACAACAACTAGTATCTTCATTTTCAGAATTATTAAAAATTGTTAAAAGGAAAGGTGATGCAACACAATGCTAAAAATGCCTCTGTTCTAACTGTTGTGTGCGCAATCAAATTCTACATTACGTTAGCCTCATAGCATAATTGCCCAAGTCATATTTCAATGTTTTTGGAAAACAAGAAAAAACAAATTTTTAAGAAAACACATTGGTATTTTTTATTGATATTTCA
>VUQH01041337.1:5932-16143 GCA_015106775.1 Etroplus canarensis | reverse complement strand
CTATTTAAGTTCAGTCTTCCTGTCTACCTGTGTCGCGGCATTGTCTATTCATGTCTTAGTTGTGTCACGTTTATGGCTGACCCATGCTCGTAGGTTCATTTGTTAGTTCTTTTGTTTTCTCCCCCAGTCATGTCTAGTTACGTTCCGCCACGCCAAGCCATGTTTTCCCTCAAGTCAAGTTTTGGTTTCACGTTCTTGGGTTCCTGTTCAGGTCTGTTTCTGTTAGAGCACCTATGTTTGGCAATAAAGCCCTTTTCTGTTCAGCCACGTCTCTGCGGTCTGCATTGTGGGTCCACACCACACCACCTCTCCCATCGGGGAGAAACCATGACAATGATATTGACTAGTTCTGCAAAAAGTGCTCGCCATAAATAAAAATATCTTTGTTATATCACTTTGTATTTATTCATTGACCCAGGCACGGCAGGTAAATTGTAATGGGCGTTGTCACGTATTTTCACACAGCTGGCATGGGTATAGGCGTCACGACCGCTGCGTTGTCACTGGTTGTCATGGTTTTAGTATGTCCCGAATTTTGCTGTATTATTAATACAGTATAAGATGATGTCGCTTTGAATACACAATCACTAGAAACCAAAACAAAAGAAAAAAATGGATCAAATAGTCCTCAAATGTGGGGCTGGGGCCTCTGGTAATTGTGGGTTTAAATATCAAAGAGACAGAACATGAAAAAAAATGCATCCACTAATTTACTCATTGGAATTTGATAGGGGTAAGGTTAACTAATGTTAAGACATCTGCTTTTTTATAAATCTTGTTATTATTGTGTTTATTTATTGTGACTGTGATCATTGCGCTGTAGCTGAATAAGCTTCATTTATCACTGCTCCTCCTGGTGGATGCACAAACCATTACCACCAGTTTTCCCAAATGCTGGGAAGGGGCGTTACTACTCGTCGACGCACTGTCCATGTCACTGGCGGGGGATCTCATTACTGTCACAGGCCAGTCACAGCTTCAGCAAGGATCCGCCACAGTCCTGTCATGGAAAATCCCGCCATTTTAAATAGCTATATTTGTAAAACAGCCCCTTAGGGTGAATTATTCTCACCCTTAAAACGTATTCCTAGCTAATTCACCAATTGCAGAGGTTCTTAAGAAGGGAGCTGCTATAACTAATGTGCTCGATCTCCCACCTGAAGGATACGGCTACTAGGTAGGGTGGGTGATTGGAGAAAGCAGGGTATTGACAGCAGTTAGAGAAGCTGGGCGAGTTCCTAATAACCAGTGTAAAAGTACTCCAGGAAATCTGGCTGAGTAATACTCATCAGACTGGGAGACCGGACTCTTTAGATGGAGAGCTGGATCAGCACTAGTCCTGCATTGGGCCTGTGCTTTAGACCCTGGAGCCTGACACATGATAGCCCTACCTTTAAAACCTAGCATTGTATACAGCATGGTATTTATTTGCATTAGCTGTGAATTAAGACGTGCAACGTGAAACCATATTTAACCAATAATTCCTTTTTTATAAAACACAACATCCATCCATCCATCCATCCATCCATCCATCTATGACATATAATAATAATTTTAAAAATGTACAGCTGTAGCTGGAATAGACTCTTTTGGAAAAAATGTTGCAGACAGTTACCCTCTCATACTATATTGTGCAAACAGGCTTATGGCATGTAAATGTAGCCCAGTGATAATATGGAACTAAATAAATCTAATTCCTTAAAGAAGAAAAAAGAAAATAGGCCTGATGATAAATGAATGCGATTCTAACATGTGTTGTAATATTTGATGAAAGTGTGTTTGAGGAATGATATTATGAAACTTAACGTGATGGTTTTGTTTAAGAAATGTTTACTTTAACAAAAGGAAAAAGTCTCTCTGTTCCCTCTTGAATGTTGATTGGCTTCCTTGGTATGATCCATGAAGGTGGTCTGTGGGTGTACCTGTTGTGATTGGCTGTAGGGGGAGGAGGAAGAAATCAGAGGAGAGAAGGGAAGAAAAAGAGACGCTGAGGAGAGGATGTTACAGATTAGCATGGGACATGCTACCCACTTTGTAACCTTAATGTTCAGTCATTAGCATTAGCCTGCTGTTTATGGTTATACTGTAGTCACCCACCTGTGAGTGAGTGTTCATGTGAGTGTGGTAGGTCATGACACTCAGGACAGTGAAGCTATGGATGGCAGAGGATTGTGCTCTGAGCGAGGGATTAGCAGCTAATGTTGCAGGCTCGTCCACTTGGTGGGAGCACTTGAGGAATGTGGAGGACTGAATGTGAGCTGCAAGGACTCGCAAGAAGGACTGTGTTTTATTGTGAGGAGGAGCCGAGAGGTGTGAGTTCAGTTTTGGGAACTGTGAGCAGTTGCCATCAGGACGCTGAACTGTAAGTCGAACTTTCTTTTTACTTACCTGCAAAAGGAGGGAATTCACGGATGCGCTGTCCACAGAGTGAACAGGCCTGCAATGTTTTATTTGTGAGTCTAGCATGTGTGTGTGGGCCCACGTGTGTTCTAATTAACAGGTGTAATGTAAGTGTAATAACAGATTAAGTGGGAGAAAATGAGTAATTAAAATTCATTGGTTTACACTTCATGTTAATTGCCAAGCTAAGTAAAGTGGGTTAATTGATTACTTTGGTCCATTAAGTAGGATTTGAAAGGATATTATTTAGATTCTTTAGGAACAACAATTAAGGCATTTGGTGTTTATTGTAATGGTGGTCTGCCATGGTGTGGTGTGGACCCAATATGCAGTACCGCTGGAGATGGGAGGATAAACTCAAGAAAGGCTTTATTCGCCAATACACAGGAAACAAAGTCCACAGGTTTTCCTGGAGGTGTGGAAACCTCTAGGCAGAATCCAAGAACAGCCAAGGAGGAAGCCGGGGAGAGATCCAAGGGAAACGATGACACATACGGGGTAACAACCAGTGACAAACCAGTATGACACGACAAGGGAGAGACGGGGAGACAGAACTTAAATAACAGAGATGGACCAATGAGAGGGCAACAGGTGGAAGGGAAACAGCTGGACACAATCAGGAAGGGAAGTGCAGCGAGGAGCAGACAGACTACCAAAATAAGACAAGACCTGATGCAGACAGAGACGGAGACCACTAGGGATTAGGAGAAGCGGGGAACCAGGGAAAGAAAAGGGGAGATGCGCTCCAAAAGAGGAGGCAAAAAAGGGGAACCATGACATTTATTTTCCTATTGTGATGACTCAAATGGTTCAAATGTGTGTATATGTTCAACAAAATGTTCAGTAAATGTTCTTTCAGTTCCTTTTAAAAAGTTGTCTGGGTCAGTCAGTTTAACTAAAGTACATGACTTTAAATACAGCCAATTGCGCTTGATATGAAAGCTGTCACCGCACTGTAAACAAGTAAACCTTCGTGGTATCTACTTAACATCGAACCCAACACCCCATCTAGTCTAATTACAGCCAATTGACTGGGTTTTAAACACCACATAGAGCAGTGGAGTGCTACATAAATAACCATATATGCGCGCTATGAAACTATGTCACAGGTGTAAGGCGCACGGAAGGTTCTAACCACATCCTGTGTGCACTCACTCTGGTAAGCTTTAGCAGGGGTAAATAGGGCACACCAGTGGTTCAAGAACCAAGGGTATAAAAGACATCTGTAACTGCTGTTTGTTAGTTCTCTTGTACGGCATTCTGAGCTTTGATGCTCTTGCATCATTGTATTGTTGGTGTACTTGGGAACTCTTTGGTGCAAGTAAAAAGGTTTTCAACCAAAACTTCAGGGACTCTGAGTGATTTCTTGTAAAATTTTTCTAACAGACTCCCGCTAGAGTGGGGAATTCTTGGAAATCACATGACTTAAACAAAAGTGTGGGTGTGGTTTATAGATTTTCATCATGCAGTCACGCACAATGTGGATCAGTGGAGACAACACCACAGACCCATGAGACGATTGTACACTCTCAGGTACGCTTACATGGCGTTTCCAGTTCAGTACCTTTGGAAAACCCTTTGATGATGAATAAATGCAATCTGTCAAACAGGCCAAACTAAAATGTTTTGTATTTGACCTGACTGAGGCATCTCTACCACTTGGCTTAGGTATGTTAAGGTAAAAGAATTTATTTACTAAAAGAATGTAAAACTTTTCTGTCCTTTTAATTTGTTTGATTACAGTTAGTTGGCGCCAAAAACATGTGGAAGAGGTCTTTTTTAAGTAAGCAGATTTTTTCCATTATACATTTATATTTTGTGTACTTCCGATGATTTGCTTGTTTGTTCATTTTTCTGTTTATATATTTAAGTGACTTTCTTCATTTTGTTTGCTTAATTTCCCATTAATATGGCATGAGGCAAACGTATACAGTTGATACTGATTCTGGAAGTGTTGTTTGCATTTTGCTTATTGCCTTTTTACATTTGCAGAATCTCCACCTCCCTCTTCACCTCCCCGTAAGATTTTCAAAATATGATACAGAAATGTTTAAACCTAAAGATAAAACAGACATATACTGACACATGATTTATTTCAAATGTGACTCTCTTCTCTTTCCAGTTTTAAGGGAACAATGGAGGAAAGTCCCATGCGAGTGAGTATTAAGGGTGTGGTTCCTCAAAAGGGTGTACTACAAAATGAGAATAATGGGTTAGAGAGGTGTTTTAGGCCTGAAGTTATATTTCAAATTAGTGAAGCGCAGCCTCCTTTTATCTAGCATCATCAGTATGCTAACTTATGCTTAACATTCAGAATTTTGTTTTTAAATTGTCTGTAAGCTTCTTTCCCTGACAACATGCTCTTCGTGTGACAGATTCTCCACTGAAGGATACATTATCTCTATACAACCTGTTGAGCTGTACTGTAAAACTGTATGTCACATTCTCTTGGAAATTATCATGTCTGTTTTTTATGTCTATAATTTTAACATTGCTGGAATTTCAGCCTGAAAAAAACAGATAAAATAGTTCATTTGTAGGATATTTGTCACAGAGAATCAATTAAATATATAAATAAATACTTTTAATCTGGCTAAAAATGAATTATTTCCACATTTCTTTCATTATAAGGAATCATAGTGTCAGGTCTGAATGCAGCCTATACTGTTTAAATGTATCAAATAGAAGATTTCACACTGTCATGGTCCTGGGTTTTTTGCGGTCTTGTTCTGGGTTTTCTGGTTTTCGTATAGTGTTTTGGGCATTATTCTCTCTTTGGATTGACTCTTTTTATACTTCTTTAGCTGGGAGCTAGACCCTCTTTGCGTTTTGTATAATGGATTCTGATTCCTGTTGTGTTTGTATAAGAGCCTTAGTTTTGTAATTTTGATACTGGGTCTTTGTCATTATTTGCACCCCCCTGTGTCTTCTTGTCTCTAGTCTCTGCGTATTGGTTTGTAATGCCCTTCCTGTAGTCATTATTTAGTGCTGAGCTTCTGCTTTTATTGCATGTTGGTTCTAGTCTCCCTTTGAGTTTTTTTAGTTCCCTCCAAATCTCCTCTGTCACAGTTCTTGTCCCTGCCTCTGTTTTGTTCCCTCTGTATCTTCCTGTTGTGTTGTTGTCCTTTGTCAAGTTTAGTCTTATGTTTATGTTTCTTGCTTCCTGTTTGTTTGGTAACTAGTTTTGTTTTGTGTATTGTGTTCAGTTTTACTTCCTGTTCTTGATTGTTGCCACCTGTGCTCCTCTACCACCTGTTGCTTGTTTGCTTGTTAGTCTGTGTGTTTTTATACTCCTGCCTCCATCTGCTCTGTGTCAAGTCATTAGTCAGTATCGTCTGTAGCCAGAGTGTTCCTGCCCCTCGTGTGTCCTCATCAGAATATGCCTTATGGACTTTGTTTATTGTGATGGACCTTTTAGCTATTAAAAGCTTGCCTTTAATTTTACCTATTCTTGTGTCCTGGAATCCTGCATTGTGGGTTCTCTTACCTCTCACTCACTGACTGAAAATCATCACAATTTGCAGACACTATGTTGGAAATGAACTGTACCACCGTGCAGAACTTGTGTGCCTGTTGGTCATAATACTTCTTATATTCTTGATAGAGCTCAATGGCCCTTTCCTCTGAAAGCATGGACATGTCAAACTGGCTTCATAGTACACTCCTTAGTTGTTTTATTTATTTGTTTTTATTTTGTGTTTGTCTGTTAGTAACACTGTTGTGTAATGTTAAAGTTGGAAGTGCAAACTTAAACCTCTTGTAAACTTATTCACGAACAGTCAAAGAGAGCGAGACCTTCAGTTCGTGAGAAATTATAAGCCTCACAAAGACGTCAAACACCTCAGAATAATGCTTCATGGACCACCAGGTGCTGGAAAGTCCAGCTTCATCAACTCTGTGGACAGTGTCTTAAGAGAGAAAATCGCAACTCGGGCTTTGGCAGCCACATGCGCTGGTCAGAGTTTCACCGTCCAAGTATGCATTGATTTAGAATGTATCCATGTTATCACACTCACTGTTAAAGGCTTGCATGAAAAAACAAATCCACACATTTAATAGGAATTTTTTTATGACTATAAGAGTGCACTGCAACTGGTGTATAGAGATTGAACTAGAAAAAGAGTAACCAGTAGTACAACAAGTGACAACTACTGTTTGCGGATATCCGTACATGCCACTAAGATACCAACACTACACTTTTTATTTACAGTACAGAACTTATAAAATCCAGAAAGCAGAACCAGGAACTTTTTACCCCTTTGTCTTCAATGATACTATGGGCATTGAGAGAAGCACTAATATAACAGTTGATGTGGAAGACATCAAACTGGCCATAAGTGGACACCTAAAAGAAGGTTACAAGGTACAAAAGTGCATTCTTAAACTCATCTGATGTTTTTTACACAGTAATGTGATACTGAAAATGTTCTTATCTGTTGTTAAATTATAGAAAATGTTTTTTACTGATTTCACTTTTTTCCAGTTCAATCCCGTATCTCGTTTGGGTGATAAGGATCTTTACTACAACAATTCCCCCAATGTTGATGACAAAGTTCATGTTCTGGTTTGTGTTATTCCTGCCACCACAGCGAACATGATAGATGATGAATCTGTGAAGAAGATGAACAACGTCAGATTAGCAGCAAGTGAAAAAGGTGAGAGTAGATGATGTTCTAGGAACATTCAATATGTCACAATTTCAAATACAAGAAAGACATTACAGCCCCATTTCCATGTATGTGAGAGTGATTACGAATCATTGCAAATTTGGTTCGTGATGAATCCATGAAATGTGTCATAAGTACTTTGTGACTGAACTGGTTGAGTATTTTCATCATTTTCTTCTTCTTCTTTCGGCTGCTACCATTAGGGGTTGCCACAGGGGTTCACCTGCCGCCATCTCGCCCTATCCCTTGTATCCTCTTCCCTCACATCAGCCCTCTGCATGTCCTCCTTCACTGCGCCCATGAATCTTCTCTGTGGTCTTCCTCTTCTCCTCCTGCCTGGCAGCTCTATCCTCAACATCCTTTGTCCAATATTTCATCTATCCCTCTAGACTGCAATTATTACTGTGTAATAACTATGCATATTCAGATTTATGACCTTAGTCACTCCTGCCTATTGTCCTGTATTGCTCCTCCCATTAAGAGCTGGACTTACACCTTCTCTTGCGGTTTCTGCATTTTTCTCCTGCTATATTCTCTAATGATACTGATGTATACTGAACGGAGTACTTGTATCACAAGTAAGTTTCCCCCCTGGGGATTAATAAAGTATTCTGATTCTGATTCTGATATCCCTCCTCTGAACATGTCCCAACCATCTCAGCCTCGCTTCTCTGACTTTATCTCCAAACTTCTCAACTCGTGGTGTCCCTCTGATGGACTCATATCAAATCTTGTCCATCCTGGTCGCTCCCAGCGAAAATCTCAACACCTTCAATTCTGGCACCTTCAGCTCTGCCTCCTGTCTTTTGGTCAGTGCCACCATCTCCAGACCGTACATTATAGCAGGTCTCACTATCTTGTAAACCTTCCTTTTCATTCTTGCTGCTATCCTTCTGTCACAAAGCACCTCTGACATGTCTCCACTCACTCCACCCTGCCTGCACTCTCTTCTTCACCTCTCTTGTGGTCTGTCCATTGCTTTGGCTGGTTAAGCCCAGAATGTAAACTTATCCACCTTCGCTACCTCTACTCCTTGCATCTTCACCATTCAACCTTCCCCCCTTACACTCACACGTTTTCTGTCTTGTGACTTTCATACTTTTTCTCTCCAGTGCATACCTCCACCTCTTCAAGCTTCCAGAAGCATTGCATCTGTAGTACTCTTTCTCAGCATGAAGCTGTACTGCTGCTCCCTGATGGTCACCTCTTTTCTTAACCTAGCTTAACAACTCTTTCTCACATCTTCATGGTATGGCTCATCAACTTGATACCTCTGTAGTTACTGCAGCTCTGCACATCACCCTTATTCTTGAAGATTGGTACCAGTGCACTTCTTCTCCATTCCTCAGGCATTCTCTCATTCTCTAAGATTATTTTAAATAATCTGTTTAAAAAGTCTGCTGTCCTCTCTTGCAGACATCGCCATACCTCTAACTGTGTGCCATCTGGACCAACTGCCTTTCTGCTCTTCATCCCCTTCATAGTTGTTCTCACTTCCTCCTTACTAACACTCTGCGCTTTCTGATTCATTAGCTTCCCTCAATCTGACCTCCCCTCTCTCTCATTTTCCTCATTCATCAGCTCCTCAAAGTACACCTTCCACCTTCTCAACACACTCTCTTCACTCATTAGTACACTTCCATCTCAATCCTTAATCACCCTAATCTGCTGCACATTCTTTCCAGCTCCGTCTCTGTCTTGCCAATCGCTACAATCCTTCCTTGGTGTCCAGCCTCTCATACAACACACTGTAAGCTTTTTCCTTTGCCTTTGCCACTTCTCTCTTTGCTGTGCGCGTAGATTGCCAGTACTCTTGTCTACTTTCTTCATCTCCCTGACTATCCCACTTTTCTTTGCCAGCTTCTTCCTTTGGATACTTAGCTATACTTCCTCATTCAACCACCAAGTCTCCTTGTCGTCTTTCCTCTGTCCAGAGAACTCACCAAATACTTTCTTGACTGTTTCCCTCACCACCTCAGGTGCACTTTGTCAGTCATCTGGTAACTCTTCACTACCACTACCACCCAGAGCCTGTCTCAACTCCATCTTTACTCCTTGGCTCTACCTTCACTCGCGTCCTCTTCTCGCTTTCCTACAGACCACCATCCGATGCTGCCTAGCTACATTTTCCCCTGACACCACCTTGCAGTCTCCTACCTCCTTCAGGTTGCACCTTATGTATAAGATATAGTCCACCTGTGTGCACCTTCCTCCACTGTTGTGGGTCACTCTATGCTCCTCCCTCTTCTTGAAATATGTGTTCACTACAGCCATTTCCATCCTTTTTTCAAAATCCACTACCATCTGTCCCTCCACGTTCCTCTCCCTAACACCATACTTATCCAACATCTCCTCATATCCTCTATTCCCTTCACCTACATGCCAATCACCACTCTCTGTCCCCTGGGAATGCTCTCTACTACTTCATTTAAATAACTCCAAAATTCCTCTTTCTCTTCTAAATTTTATGCAGGCAAATATTTTTTGCCAGATGCCCTTCCTGTCCAAGCCTTCCCCATTTACCCGGGCTTGGGACCGGGACTAGGCATACACTTGCTTGTGAGCTCCTGTGGCTGGGCTGAGTATCATAATGATTTCCTGGATTTTGTAAACACAATATTGTCACAGAACTTAGGGAGCCAATTGTAAAATATCTTTTTGCAATGTATTACGATCTTTTACAACTTCACAGCATGTTGCAACATTGTTGTAGACTTTTTTGATTGCTTTGAAAATGTCACAAACTCATACTAATCTTTAGCAAACCAAATCAGACTGGTTCAGCAAATTTTTCCCTCAATGAAGTGTCATGAATATTCACAAAGCAGTGGTGAAGCAGGTACAACACCTCACCTCATGAACGTCATAAATATCTCATAATATATTGTACGTCTGTAACATTTTCCTCCTGTTTAAAAACAATTTGATAAAAAGTGCACTCTAGAGGCCACTCTGCAACAAATTATTACCAATTTTGTGTTGAGTTTATTGGTGATCAAATTTGCATCAGTGGGAATTCTGCATTTTCTGTATTGACAGGGATCCCACAAATTGCTGTTCTTACCAAAATTGATGAAGCCTGTCCTGAAGTGAAAACAGACATAAAGAATGCCTACAAGAGCAAGTACCTGAAGAAAGAGGTAT
>VUQH01041336.1:14552-40853 GCA_015106775.1 Etroplus canarensis | reverse complement strand
CAGACTGCCAGTTTCTTTGACTCACTGCTGTACTCAGTCTGTCAGTTTCTGGGTTAAATACCAGGTTGAAGTCACCTCCTATTATGAGTGTGGCATCAGAGTGATCAGAAAGAGCAGTGAAGAAAGTGTGGAAGAAGGAGGGGTCATCAACATTTGGCCCATATATACTAGCAAGGCAGAAGTTCATATTTTGAATAGATACATTAAGTATTATAAATCTACCTTCTGGGTCTGTTATGGTGTTTCTGTTGGTGAAATGTGTCTTCCTGTTAATCAGTATAGCTACGCCTCTTTGTTTTGAATTGTAGCAGGCTGAGTACATGTGAGGAAACTGTGGAGAGGTGAGTGTGTGTGCAGATGTCTTAGACTTGTGAGTCTCCTGTAAAAAGACAGTGTCAGCCTGTAGGTCATTCAACTGATTAATAATTTTAAGTCTCTTTTTCTGTTCTGAATGAACAGAAGTTGTTGCTATTTCCAGCAGCTCACAAATATGCAGATCACAGGTGTGTGTTCCAGTGGCTATTCTGTGTCCAATCAATGAGGACATTTTGTATTTTTCCCTCCTGTGGCAAAGAGGTGTGTTCTTAGATTTTGTAGGAAACTGGTGTTACTGTGGATAGTGCTCACAGAATGACCTAAATGTGTGTTGTATATGATAATGGAAAATGTTAAGCGGAGTTAATTCAAGTTATTAACTGAACTGCACATAGAGGAAGTGAGAAATATGGTCACCAACAGTGATGAAGTCCCCATGTGGGGGCACAAGCCCTGTCACCGTGGAGGGTTGTGTTAGGAGGAGCATCCTCTGCCAAATTACCAGTGCGGATTAATCCGCTGTGGCGACCCCTTGGGGAGAATACAAGGGAGCAGCCGAAGGTGCACATGTGATTTTGTTGAATAAGGCACAGAGCTGGAGAAAGTGGAGCCTGTGGTCTGTGGTTGTTTAAGGAGGACCAGCAGCACTTGTTTGGGTCTGGGACTGTAAAGTCCTACTTTGTGCTCTGAAGGATGGCCCTGCTTCAGATGTTAAAACAGGTCAGCATTAGTACCGTCTTTGTGGGAACAAGCTTTTCACACAGTTTGCGGCGTAGCTTCACTGCTACCTGTCCGACTTTAAATAGCCAAAGTAACTCTACACTGCTGAACTCCTCTGACCTGTTTTTTCAACAGCGTCATCGTCTTTTGAGCCTCAGGCTGAGTTTGTTGCTTTGTACGAGGTACATTAATACGAAACGTATTCCAAGCCATGTGCACGTTTCGGGACCCATACCAGCGGTACAGGAGGAGTATCCAGGCTACCCTGGCAACATGCCTGAAGTGGCAGTTATGGTGCTTCTGGACAGAAACTTTATGAGATCTTAAAACAATACATTACCTGGGTAGTAATACAAACAATAACATTCACAAATGCCACACACTGAGGAAAGTGAAAGGAACTTTGAATTGTGAAGAACTTGAACATAATAACTGACAAACTAAGGACTGTGGGCAACAGCTTAATGCTGTAATGTTTGAATATGTGCATTTTTCTTTTATTTTGTTCAATAAATGTTTTCATTAGGTCTTTATTAGCTGTGTCTCATTTGCTCCTCAGTCAACACCTAGAAAAAAGATAACTCCAAAGATTTAGCTTATTCTACATTCAGTAGTAGTTAAGTATGCAGCGTTCAAAAAAAGATTTCATTAGGGTGGAAAAGATGGAAGGTTTTGGACTGGCCAGGTCAATCACCAGATCTTAAATCAACTGAACACACATTTCCCCTCCCATAAAGAAGACTGAAGGTAGAAACCCCCCCAAAAAAACAGACAGCAACTAAAAATGCTGTGATAAAAGCCTGGAAAGCCATAACCCCTGAAGAAACAAAAAATCTGATGGAGTCTATGAGCTGTAGGTTTGATGCAGTTGTAAAGAGCAAGGGGCTAATCAAGCAAATAATTTCAAAAGCATTCTGTTCCAACACTTATGCTCACTTGAAAAAAACTGGGTGATTTGATGCAAATGTGTTATGTTCTGTGTTGTTTAACATAAAATATATGGACAACAGTATTGGATCACATTGTTGAATTCACATGTTTCATTCTGCCTCACTGCCTCTATAAGCAGTATTACTGCAAAGTGGAAGTATTTGTGGTTGAGTTTGTGCTTCCTAAAGTGTCAGACCATGTAAAGTTGCAAGGCGGGACCTTTTAATGCTGAGTGTATAGTACGTAAAAGTTACAAACGCTTTGCTGACTCATTAACTACAGACCTTTAAACCTCCTCTGGCATGAACATCAGCACAAAAACTGCACAGGGAGCTTCGTAGCATGTTTTTTTTTTTTTTTTTTCACAGTCGAGCAGCTACATCCAAGCCTTACATCACCAAGCACAAACTGTTGGGTAGAGCAGTGTAAAACCCGTCACCACTTGACTCTGGAGCAGTGGAAACGTGTTCTGTGAAGTGAAGAATCACGTTTTATTTGGTAGTCTGATGGACAAGTCTGGGTCTGGGTTTGCCAGGAAAATGTTACCTGCCTGACTGCATTGTGCAAAGTGTGGAGTTTGGTGGAGGAGGGATAATGCTAAGGGGTTGTTTTACTGGGGTTGGCCAGGGTCTCTTAGTTTCAGTAAGGGAACTTTTTGTGCTTCAGCTTACCAAGATTTTGTGGACAATTCTATGCCTCCAACTTTTTGGTAATAGTTTGGGGAAGGCCATTTTCTGTTCCAGTGTGACTGTGCCCCAACACACAAAGCAAGCTCCATAAAGGCATGGTTGGATGAGTATGATGTGGAAGAACTTGACTGGCCCACACAGAGCCCTGACCTCACTCAACCCCATCAAACACTGCTGGGATGAACTAGAACACAGATTGCCAGATTGGCCCTCTCATCCAACATCAGTGTCTGACCCCACAAATGTTCTTCTGGATGAACTGGCAAAAATTCCCACAGACACACTACACAATCTTATAGAAAGCCTTACCAGAAGAGTGGAAGCTGTTACAGCTGCAAACGGCAGTGCGGGTGGGACGGTCCATATTAATGCATGTGGATTTCGCTTAGGATGTCATAAAAGCTCCTTTAGGTGTAATATGTAGGGGATCCAAAACTTTTGTCCATATTGTGCCTCTTGATATAAATATCAGGGAATGAAAGCTGAAACTTTGATCTCTCTTATCATATTCACCTTTTGATCTCACACAAATATCTTCAATACACAGCAAAAAAAGATATGAACTGGGCTTGTTGTTCCAGCATTTTTGACAGCCCTGTTAGCCCTGTTTCCTCAGGTCTCCTCCTGTGTTCAGCTGAACGAGCTGTGGTGAAAGGTTGTCACTTTATCTTTGAACACTTTCCTGCATTTTTCTGTATCAGGCAAGCTAAGACAGGAAGAGTATACTATCTCAGTGTGTTAGGCAGTGCTGGGCCCTATAGCAAAACTTCGCCATGGTAACAGATTTTGCTATGTTGTTGTTTTGGTGTCTTAACAGGAAGTGCAGGTTTCTGTATTACTCATAATAGTGAGCCTGTGCAAGTGAAAAAGAAACACACTTACATACTGTCAGACTGTTTTATTACCACAAGCAATGTTCTTTGAATTTGTAACCATAACTGCTTACTTGATGGATTCAGATTCAGTTCCTTGCAAGTTTCACATGAAGGTTCGACTGCAGGGAAAAAGCTTTCCAGCCCGGCTGAGAGAGAATACAAAGCTTAGCATGCTCTACTATGGAAACTTTTTGATTGTATTTTGTCCTAATGACTTATTCATTTGTCTGTTAATCAGTCATTTCCGAGCTTACATCTTACTGTTGTAAAAACCATAGTTGGCCTCTGGCAGCGGTGGAAGATAAACTTCATTGGTCCACAGAGGGAAATTTGGTCAGTCAGCAACATACAGGACAGCTCTAACCCATAAAAACAGAGAAAAGAGAAATACAAGAGGACATGATATTGCTCAAGAGGCAACCAAAGCCAGTAAAAATTCATTGTGGCACCAATAAAATACAATACCAATAAACACAAAAAATGCCTTCAGTTATTATAGTCGAAGCCAATACACCACTAGACCAAAAGTGAAGCACACCCAAATATAAAAACAAAGCATGTATGCACCCAGTAATCATAGTAATGCATGCAGTAATCACTTTTTTTGTGCATCTTGAACTCTCCAGTCAGTACTATGTCTTTTATTAATCGTAAAATGGTAAATAATCCACCTTTTTCTTGCTAAGACTTTCTTGAGACATTCAACGCAACCCTAATATCCATTCACTGAAAGCCAAAAACAACAACTTGGCTGTCTTTAACTTGAAGCTGTTCGTTACAAGGTTCAGCTCTGCACTGTTCATGCATTCAGCTTGTGTATGTACTGAACAAATTATATCCTGGAAATTAGTGAACTTGTTCTCTGCGGAGACCATTTCTTCAGCTATTTAGGGGCAGCAGAAACAAGCTTTGAACTTGAGATATCTTAGACCATTTTAAGTTGTTGTGGTAAACATGTTAGCATGTCAACTTTTTCCACATCCAGAAACATTATAATTTTGGAGCTTTTTTTTTTTGCCTACCGCAGCCCAAAAACTGACACTACCAGTTGCAGCTGGACAGCTTGTCATTATAACATCCAATTATAGCTACAGTTGTCTGGCTCTAGCTTTATACTTAATAGACACACATGACACTGTTAGTTTTTTGCCATCTATCCAATGATTTGCTTTTAGCTTGTCTAGTTGAAGGACCAATGACCTGATCCATCCTTCAGATGCGTCTGTCTGTCCGTCCACAATTTAAAAGAAGTTATACTCCTCCTAGAGTATTGGTCCAAATGTTTTTTAAATTTACACATTATTGGGAATGAAAGATAGGTGGAATGGTGAGGATGCAAAGAGTGGTAGTGAAGGTCAGTGAGTCTAAATACCTGGGATCAACCATTCAAAGCAATGGACAGAGTACGAGAGAGGTAAAGAAAGGGAGTGCAGGCAGGGTGGAGTGGGTGGAGATGAGAGTCAGGGAAGGATAGCAGCAAGAATGAAAGGGAAGGTTAACAAGATGGTAGGGAGACCTGCCATGAAGTATGGTTTGGAGACAGTGGCACTGACGAAGACACAGGAGGTGGAGCTAGAGGTGGCAGAATTGAAGATGTTGAGATTTTCGCTGGGGGTGACCAGGATGGACAGGACTAGAAATGAGTACATCAGAGGGACAGCTCAAGTTGACAAGTTTGGAGACAAAGTCAGAAAGGCAAGTCTGAGATGATTTTGACATGTTCAGAGGCGGGATAGTGAACATATAGGATAAAGGGTGTTGAAGATGGAGCTGCCAGGTAGGAAGAAAAGGGGAAGACCACAGAGAAGGTTCATGGATGTAGAGAAGGAGGACATGCAGAGGGTTGGTGTGAGGGAAGAGGATGCAAGGGATAGGGTGAGATGGAGGCAGATGATCAGCTGTGGCGACCCCTAATGGGAGCAGCTGAAAGAAGAAGAAGATCACCTAATGGGTCTTCACCCAAACTGTACTCAGCGTCAAGGTAATATTTGTCATTTTACGGATACTTTAAATTTTCACAAGAATTGCTACACCTAAGAGAATTGGCCTGGATTATAATGTTCATAAAATAAGTGCATATGTGTGCTCCATCTATACACAATTGCCATCATTAAATTTATTTATGGTATTATAATGTATTAAGCTAGAGAAGGGCTGGTTAAGAACTAGGGCTAAGAACTATGACTGTTAGCCTCCTTGACTTCTCCCTATGCTGAGCCAGCGCGGAGGGGAATGCAACCAATGCAGACGTGCACTCTTTTTCGCTGCAGCTCGTCTGTTATAACGCCGATATTTGCCGCGACTGGCTGAAGGACCAGCAACAGCAAACTAGCCCACAGACTGGTTATTATTGACATTGCCCCCTGAGGACAGTATATGGCCACAACATGTAGACGACTTGTCCGTAGCTCCCTCTGTGCTCCTAACATGCTCCCAGTGCAGTACTGTAAATGAGTCATGTGGGTCATAGCTGGAGCCTACACCAGCTGACATAAGGATAAAGGAAGGGTAAAACCTAAACAGGCTGCCAGTCCATCACAGAGTAGACACAGTGAAAAATGCACCTTTCAGCTGCTCCTTTGTATTCTCCACCAAGGGGTCACCACAGCAGATTAATCAACATTGGTAATTTGGCAGAGGTTTTACGCCAGATGCCCTTCCTAAAGCAACCCTCTATGGTGAGAGGAGCTTGTGTCCCCACATGGGATCAAACCAGGGACCTTCACTTAAAAGGCGAATTGCGCAAACCAATACGCTACCGGGGACACTAGGGTTAACACAGAGAAACTTATTGCCAATTTAAAATCACCAATTTACCTAACAAGCTTGTCTTTCGACTGTAGGAGGAAGCCAGAGGTTGTCCTTCATCAAGAAGGGAAATCAGTTTTATTTTAGGTGTTGAAACATGTCTAAAAAAATTTGGCCTTCACACTCATGCTATGGTGTCTTTACACGCCTATGACATTCTTCTGCTACTTGACTCATCACCACCCTTGTTTCTGACATCATCGCCATCATCCTCTTGGACATTTGCCATCAGGTGCGACAAAAAAGAAAACACTTCTGTAAATTTGTCAGAGATGACTTGTTCTTCAGTTTTGTTCATTGTCTTTCATGTTCTGTTCTAGTCCTCTATCAAAAACTTTCATTACTGTCATTTGATGAGTCCAGCTGACTCTTCCAGTTATTATCCGCTTGATGCAGACACTACAAATACATGTTTTTATCGTTAGTGTCCAAAACGCTCTGTTTGAATGCTAGGCTGTCTCTCATCTGTACACTTTTGGCTGTTTTGTCCACTTAAGGAAAATGGGGACATGATCGATTTATTTGTTCAGTTATCTGAAAATTTGTTTGTCCATGTTTGTAACAGCCTAATTTTCCAGTAAATGTTGAAAGCTGACAGGAAGACAGTGAATATAGCCGAAGCTTTCAAATTCCATATTAAATATTTTGCATATTGGCTTACTTGGAAATATGTAAACAAATATTTTACAAGTTTAGCAGAACCACTGCTGAATTATGCAAACTGACACTTTGATGTGTAATTATTTGTTTCAAATTAGCATGGTTTAAAACAAGCATTATTCTCCTTCTTTCCATTGGTCAACGAACTATGACGAGGAAGGCTCAACAGCACCAATAGTTTGCTATCTATCCGCTGCTTTTTATTAGCATTTTCCATTTGCACCTAACAAAACCTGAATGGCTTTGCCTATCAGTAATTTACCACCCATAAAATGGCTGTTAAGTAGGTAATATCAGCCCTACTCATATTGCCGGTAGGTGGTCTCCTCTTTCTACCAATAGTTTTCACCTCTTTCAAAACTGGTGGTTCCGCCCAGCTAAATAGAAGTAATGGATGTTGTGTTTTCAACTTTAAACAACTGCTAAGGGCTGTGGCAGGAAGGGTGACTGAGGCATAGGGACAAGCATGGTTGTGTGTTGGTCCTACTCAGAGCTTTGCAGACCATCACCTACAACCCTAATCCCTAAAAGACTGAGACGCTGTATAAAATAAAAATAAAGACACAGTTCACAGATTCGCAGATCTCATAAACCAATATTTTATTCACTGAAGAAAAGAAAAAACATATCACATGTTGAAAGTGAGACTTTGGCAGCAACATCTCTCAAAAAAGTTGGTACAGGGTCATGTTTACTATACTGTATAGCATCCCTTATTCTTTTAACAACAGTCTGTAAACATCTGGGAACTGACGAGACCAGCTGCTAGACCTTTGAAAGAGAATGTTGTCCCATTCTTATCTGATAAAGGATTTCAGTTGCCCAACAGTCCAGGGTTTTCATTGTTAACATTTTGTGTTTCATGTGCCAAATGTTTTCAATTGGTAAAAGGTCTGGACTGCAGGCAGGCCAGTCCAGCACCCGGACTCTTCTGCCGTGAAGCCATGCTTTTTGGAATAGCTGTGTATGTAGTTAAGCATTGTCTTGCTGAAATATGCAAGACCTTCTCTGAAAAAGGGGAGGGGGGCATATGTTGTTCTAAAGCTTGTAAATACTTATTAGCATTGATGGTGCCTGTACAGTTTCTCACAGGTTGCTGATCTTTACTTCTGAGAGACTCTGCCTCTCCAAGGTGCTCTTTTTTTTATACCCACTCACATTACTGGCCTGTTTCCAATTAGCGTAATGAGTTGCAACATGTTCATCCAGCTATTTCTTTTAGTATCACTTACTTTTCCAGCCTTTTGTTGCTCTTGTCCCAACTTTTTGAGATATGTTACTGCCATTGAATTCTAATTAATAGTAAAATGTCTCACTTTTAACATTTGATATGTTTTCTATGTTCTTTTGTAAATAAATCATTGGTTTATGAGATTTCTAATCCTTGCACTGTTTTTATTTATACAGTATTTTACACAGAATCCAAACCTATTTGGAATTGGATTTGTAGACATTGTAACAATATGTTGTCACCAAGGGGCAGTGTTGAGAATATACAGTATATGACGTGGGCCGCTTTTGTTAGCCCCTGCTGCAGGGATGGTAGACATCATGAAACAAAAAGTCATTTTTTGTGGTGAAACCAAGAGTAAAAAATCGATATGTACTTGGTAACTTTTTTCTGATCTTCCCTTTATCGCTAAACTTTGCTATTGCTCCCTCTCCTGTTCATGCTGACTTTTTAACCAGTGAGCATTCTGCCTATGCATGGTTGTGTCATGTAGTGAGCTTGTATTTGGAACTCTGAGAGAAAAAGGCTATTATCTGAGTAAGATTTCAATTTTTACATTCATTGGCATTTGTGATCAGTAACTAGCAAACAGAACATGAAGCCTTTGCCTGGATATGTCTTGGTTGCTTGGAAAGCCCCGAAAATGTAACTGTTTTCCACAGAAGCTAAGTCAGCTGACTATCCAGTAGGTTCCCAGATTGGGCTTAGTTAAAACAATAGAATGACTGAGAATTTACTTTCATTGTTATTTTATTTTCACTTGCTTTTTGTTTAGGGGTAGTCCCCAGTATTGTTAGTTTGAGACAAAGGTCAGGGTTTGGCTTAAAATGCACCCTTTTAGAAAGTAAACTACATGTTACGAAGCTACACTGGCTAGCATACCACAGCTCTTAAAAAAACAATATGCACTTCTTCACACAACAGCTAGTGGTCTACTACATACAGTCATGTGAAAAAAGTTTTCATAGGACTCTGTGCTGACTATTAAGTCATGTGAAAACTAAGTACGCCCTATGATTCATTAGCTTGGAGAACCAACTTTAACAGCAATTACTTAAAGTAATGGTTTTCTGCATCAGTATCAGTTTTCCGGTGGTTTTCTTTGTCCTTATCAGTCTCTCGCATCATTGTGGAGGAAGGTTTGTGGGTATTAGTTTGTGCTTTAAGGTCCCACCGCACCATTTTAGTCGGGTCGCTAACTGAGGCCTGTATAGTCTCAGAGGTAGCTCTTGGGATTTTGCATAGTCTGACCATGCTGGGTGAATTTGCTGGGACGTACGCTACTGGGAAGATTATGGCAGACTGGCAAACTGCCAAAATGCCTGCTTTTAGAGAGGTGATCACATTTACCCTCTTAATTCCTGTGGAAGAGGTAAGCGTGTACTTAGTTTTTCACAAGACTGCACAGAGTTTTATGAAAACCTTTTTACATGACTGTGAAACATGATTGACTAATGACTCATTTGTTCTCTGCTCCTCACTAATTACTGTGGTTAAAAACTATCCTCTGGGCCTGCCAGATGGTAGAGGTAAGTGCCAGCTGACCATATATGTGCGACTGAATCGGAAACAGTGAAAAGAGCTGCGGTGGCCTACATCTTGATGTCTATGAAGTATATAATGTAATTTTAACTCATCCTAACCCTAATGTTTGTGGTGTGAATTGTGTGGTTAATGGTAACACATTGAGTAGCATAAGTCTTTTGACAAGTTCCTCAAATTCTATTAAAATGTGTGTACTGTAAAGCCAAAACCATATAGTGTATATTGTTTATGTTAAGTTTCTGATGGCTTTTATTTTAAATTATTTATTCTACAACTGGTATTTTAATACTTACATTTTCTTGTCACCCACAATGGGCAAAATCCATTGTGCCTCAGTCTTTGTACTGGCAGTTACAACCAGCATTTCGTAGCTGTTTTGGACATCAAATTTATGATTTACCAAAATTGCTTGATAATTATATTCAACCCTGTAATAAAATTAACTAATAGAGGTTGACATTAAGCACCTAAAGGACTGGTTTGTCTATAGAAATGAAGGCTGCACCCTACACCCTACAGAAAAGTAGACCTAGCAATGACTAAGATATATTTCATACTACAGATATTTGTGCACTACATCACCAAAAGAAAAAAAAAATTCTCATCAATATGAGACATTGCCCTTATGTTGTTGACATGTACACATAAGGGTTCACTTTGCCAACGGAGCCCAGTCCAACTCTGTATTTTTGAAACAAGCACATTATTAAGTTGACAACAGTGTTGATATGGGAGCAGTTTAATCAAAGACTGTACCTCAGTAAATCACCCGCTGCCATGTTGACAAGCTTTCCGTCCCACGTCCTCAACCACACAAACCCTCTTCCTTGTGCTTGTGTGTGCAGACATGTCAAGCACAAAATAGTGTTCCTTTTATAGCACTGGCTATACCTGCATGCTTGCCTGTTATAGTGTTTCCCGAAAAAGGAGTTTTAATTGTCATAAAATTTGCACAGCACATCATAATTTACACGCCACATGTCAGCTTTATAGTGTTTTACTATCAGTGACTTTTTTTTTAGAAACATTCAGTAGAACTCTCATTGTGTCTTTTTTTGTTTGTTCATTCATTTGTGAAGGGATCAAACACAAACGGGGAGACAAAACTTGACCTGAAGCATTGCCAGCATTCAATTTTGCACCTACTTTGATTCCACTGGAGTCCTCATGTACCAAGCAACAATCTGGGGGCTGAAAAAGAGAAAAAAAACACTGCAGTTCCTGGAATGAGGCTGGATTGGATTGTATATAAAAGATACATTCCAAGTCTGAAAAGTGAAAAATTTACATTATTTCTAATGGCCAGTAGGGGGCGACTCCTCCTGATCAGAAGAAGACCTTCCATTGTATGGAACCCCATGTGAAGCAGCTCTCGGATCTCTTGCTCTGTGGTCATAGTAGTCACTACCCTAATGACTTTATGGCCTCATTCAATAGTTTCACGACAGATTCTGTGCTACATGAAGTTAATTTTGTAAATTACAGTCAGTAAAGACTCTATTCCAGGGTATGTTTATTGACTTGTTAATTACAAGTTGCAACCCTATGAGTGTAGTGTCTCTCGGTCTCACAGCCCTTGTTTTAAAACTGTGACGTGATGAGTGAGACTTGGAACTTGCTGAGAACATGAGGGTCACTTTGCACTCATAGGGTATCAACTCGACAGTCACAAGGTAAGCCTACCCTAATGCATAGTCTGTTTTATCCTTTTGCAATGGGGACTATAATTTACAGAACTGACATTGTGTTAGATTCCATAAAATTTTAAACTAGCAATTGAGGCCATAAATTCATCAGGAAAGTGTTTACTGAGGTCACAGAGCAAGGCAGATAAGGGCCACTTTCCCATACACCTTTATACAAGGGAAAATCTTTTTTACAATCAGAGGAGTTGCCCCCTCCTGGTCATTAAAATAAATGCAGGTTTAATGCACTAGTGCCCTGGTTTCACTTGTCATATCTGCTGGCTACGTTATGTCAAGACTTAAAGTTTACATTGTCAGGGGCATGGCCGTTGCATTGTTAGAGATCTGTTTCAACTGTTAGCTGTTGGCTTTATTAACTGAAGTCACTAAACTGGACCTTTCAACCTTTTTTGTGGTGTTGGTGCTCCAGTACACAAGTGAACTACTAATGCGTTTGCTTGTGTGCTACGTCGGTCCATTTCAGAGTTATCTGTGTCTGTGCAATGTACCAACACAGTCTATGAATGCTAACAAAGCTTACTAGGATCAGCTAATAACTTGGCACTTCACCCTCCTCTCTTAATATGATCAGTTTAGCACCAAAAAAATGAAGATAGTGATGGCCGTAACGCTAAAATTAAGGCAGCAAAATGACTAGGTGATGTCACGGTAGGCTATGTCCATCTTTTATGTACAGTCTATGGCTTTAGTTCGTGAAGGTCTGGAGGTGTAGAGGTGTTGAATAATTTAGGATCATAGCACAGAATTCTTCACACACAATTTTACAGCAAAATAAATAAATAAATAAAAGAAGGAATGAGCTTGTAGTTACAAAATTGTGATTAGCTCCATGCTCAGGTTTTTTAAATTATTATTGTGGTATTTAGCGGCATTTGCTTTCGTCTACATTTTGCTTTTCTTTCTGGCAGAACATCACGTCACATCTTCAGCCTCTGTGAGCCTTGTTAATCTGCTCAAATGGAGCCCGTTCAGCTGGACTGCATTCCACAAAGGAACAGAGAAAGCACAAAGTCAGGCAGACAAAATCTCATTTCTCACAATGTCTGATTTCTCAAGAAACTGGAAGTCCTATCCTTCCCGTTTCTGAAATAGCATATATCTTTTATGTGCTTGATGTTCAAGGCAACCAATGCCTTGGAGAGATTAAAAATTAGGATAAGGGGAAACTGCAAGCACCCAATATCATTTGTCTGCTATCCTAACGGCATTCTTTTTAACTTTAAGTTAATGCTTAATGTCTGCCCAATGGGGCACTTGTAGCTCTAAGTCTTTATGACACCGAGTGCTTGGCACTGGCTTTACAGTATGGCTTCAAACATAACAGACTACCATATGCAAACATCCCATTCATTTCTGAAAGAAATGTTTTTGGATCTGTTTCACTTAAAGCTGCCTTCTTTAAACAGACCACACAACTGCAATTGGACCACTAAAAGCCACATCACGAGTGAGAAGAACCTACACTGTAGGTTGGTGCATGTTACTAAAGACTTCACTTAGTTGCATGAAGGCAATTTAAATAATTTAATACAATTCAAATGCAATTCAAATCACTAACAGTTTAACAAGTACTTAAACACTGCAGCAAACTTTGTATTCAAATTGTGACAATGAATAATAAATAATACACTGTTTAACTTTTTAAGTTAACTCAACTATTAACTCCCTAAGAGTACATTCACACAGTGTGCTTTGGAAAGCAGTAATCAGGCCTCTGCTCATGTTATAAAAGGAGTTTTAACATCCTATCATGCAATGTGAGACATCCTACTTCTACAATAACTCCACTCCAAAAAGGTTAACACACAACATCACAACTCATGACATTTCAGTGTGGGAAGGATTCGGGTTAGATTTGGTCGGTTGTCATGTGCTGCAGAATTAGGTTAGACGTCAGCGGCTATAAATGGCGGGTTCAGATTCCGCTCAGAAATGCACATGATTAGGTTTCATAACCATAAAACTATATCATGAATCCTTATTTTTATTGAAAGGGACTAATTTTACGTTTTGTAGTTTGACAACATCCTTAAAGATATTATATAATATTATTATAATAATGACACATTAGCTTTTATTGACAGCCTAAATCTGAAAAAAGACAAAATCATCAGTTTTAAAAACCCCATATCGGTGTCATCTAAATTAAAAAGAAAGAAAGTGTCCCAGAATGCCTCTTGCAGAGCTAAGTGGCCGGCTACATGCTTTTACTGAGGATCACTTATCAGTATTGAATCCTCTGTCTGCTATAGATTTGTTGTCTTCCCTAGTGCTGTCATCCCATAATTGGCCAGCTCTTTTGTGACAGCTTATTCTGAATCAGTGGCAATTAAATGCTACATCTAAATTCTCTCTCTCTCTTTTTCTCCTTTTCCCTCAAACACACACACACACACACACACACAAAATTTGTCAAGTGTGACCGTTGCATCTTACATCCTCTATTGTTATCTGCATAGGAAACACGTCTGCAAAGAAGGCCAAAGGGCGTCTTTAGAATAGTTTGCTTAAGCAGCTCTAAAGTCAGCGTGAGAGTCAGTCAGCCCGCTGATTCATTCGCTGTCAAACATACGCACACAAACTCATTATCCAGTGCATACACACGCACACACTTCATGGTCATTATCGTGAAGTCTACTTGTGCTTGTTCTTCTTACGGAGTCCTCAGGTGTGTGGTGCTTGGTGTGGGGGTCCTTTCCATGGCGGGACCGAGGGCACGGGTTGATTCTAGACACAGATGCACGAGTGCCTCTGCGTGTGTGCTTGCGTGCGTGAGTGCACTGCAACCCTTCTTCCTTCTTTGTCATCAGTCCTTCCTCCTGAAGGAGCTCAAACATTCCAGTTATGGGTTTTATGTCCTTTCTCTCTCTTCCTCTGGCAGTGTTTTCATCCCTTTGTGGCGTCGGCGGCGAGGCTCTCCAGGAGAGTTCTATAAATGTCCGAGCGGAGGAATCGCGGGTACGAGTCTCTTTCCATCAGCCCATAAACGATCTTCTGAGCGTCGTCAAAGCAGTGCATGGTGGGGGTCTTGACGTTCCTTTTGATCTGCTCTCGGGTGTGATAGTCAATGTTGATCTGGAATGAAGTGAACAGATAGGAATGAGGGGATTTGCGCCAAGAGCAAGAGATGTGAGATTCAACATTTGAGCTGGCATTTTTAACGATACCAGTATGTGAGCGAAAGCAACGGCTTCTCTGAGTTACCTCTTTAGGCGACTCTGCTTTAATGAACTGCTCGTAAATCTTCTTGGCCCTTGAGGACATTCGGAAGGAAGACTTGATCTTCTTGTAGTCCTCGCAGGTGAGCCAGAACTCAATGTTCTCATCGCTGTATTCGGATTTGAGAAAGTTGCGAAAAGTAGCCAGTCCATCTGAGGGAAAGCAAAGAAAACCCATCCACCCATTTGAGCTTCAATTTAAAAACCAATTACTCTCTCCAAACTCTCATTCTCGCAAACATAATATTGTTCTAGCATTCGCACTCTCAGGGGAAAAGGAACCTACATTTAGACTCGAGAAGCCTTTCCAGGGACTGTGACCATTGTTGGGTATCTTCTAAACTTAGCCTGCTGGGAGAGAATGCAAGTTGGATTACTCAACCAGAATCAAATTTGGGTAAAGTGAAGCTGTAAGGGCTGCAAGTCGCACAAGAAGCACACTAATCATGAAAGCATAGCAGATGTGCTTATCAAACTCATATAAAAATGTCGAACCCTGGGATATGCCGGCGTGGTGTGCCAAAGCAAACATGGAGTCTCAGGATCATTTGAATCCTTTCATGATGCCATAGATGGAAATGATAGGAGTAGGCTGGCTATTTTAAAACTGAAATGTATGCAAAACACTCCATAAGTCTCCTTACCTCTCAGAGCTGGAGGAGTGTGAGAACATACACTGGAGTCGGCACATAAAGTTCTTCCCGCTGTGTAGAAAATAAGAAATACATGAATATATCCCTGCTGGGTTCACTGCTGTTAAATTAGCATCCACTGACTCTGTCAAAGCATGTTGGATGTGTTAGTGATTAGAAAAGACAGTGACTTGTGAAGTTAGATGAAATTTTTGGCTATTTTCAGGAGATGCGATAAAGTATCTGATATATGTGCTCCTGTCTGTCAAGAGATCTCAAAAATTCAAGCCTTGCCGGTACACTATCTAGCATTAAAAAGCTGCAATAATTAAAGAGAGTTTTCATCAAATACCAAGTCAGCACATTTACTGGAAACCCCGGCTTGGCGTTAAAGTCAAAGTTTCACTCACATGTTCTTGTTTCTTTTCCTGTCATCTCTGTCCATGATGAAGCGCTGTGTGTTGGGTGGTTCGACGATTAGGCTTGGCATTGTTTTGTTAAGTCCGCTCTCTCGGGCTCTCGGTCCTGGTCATGCTGTGGCTGAGAGTCACTTAGGAGGGTTCCCCCTGCACTGCCGCTTTTTATATAAGGTTTCCTGTTGCTGACGGTCTGGGGTTGATGGGATGCATCAGCAGCTCAAACTAAAGAGGAAGCACCCCTTCCTCCTCCTCCCTCTCCTGTTCCTCCTCTCCTCCTACCTCACAGTTAGAAACAACACATACTCACACTGTACTGTGCATGCATGCCTCCCTCCTCTTGATGCCTTACTCCCTATTATGTCTCTGCTTCTTTTCCTTCCCTCCTGCTGTTGCAGCTCCTTCCCGCCTCCTAACTGGACTGGCAAAACAAACAGCACTCTCTGTGGCTGAAAGCTTGCTGTGTTCCCATTATTTTTAGTCTGCCAGCACAGATGCAAATGACAGTAACAGTAACTGATAGGCAAATCATGACCTTCTCACGTTGTGTTTACCGAGTCTATTAAATGGGATGGAAAAGTGAAGCCTGATGAAAACAAATATGGGGATTATCCTTCTGTCTTTCAACTTTAGCAGTTATTGATCTTATAAAGGGAAATTCATCAAAATCTGGCGGAAACGGTCGCAACATGAGGCCACAGCCATGAGTGAGAAAGAGGAAACAGCAAATTGATTGCAACAGAGAGACTACAGGAAGCCAGAAAGACTATCAGAACATCATATCATGACCACTCTCATCTTTCAGCCATACAGTTATTACTCTATTATTGAAGCCTTCCAGCTTTGTTAAAGTGCAGACTGAAATCCTTACTGTATATGGTGGGTAAAATTGTTGTAAAAAGGGGTAGTTGCAGCTTTAATCTAATGCCAAATATCTTCACAAAATGCATGGAAAAGCCTCAAAAGAGGGGGCATTTTATCAGCCCTCACATCTTCAGCTACACTATTAGAGAAAAAGTATTTGGCCACCTACACATTGCACCTACAGGAGCTTTTATGACATCCCATTCCAAATCCATAGGCATTATTATTGTATGGAGCCGCTCCCCCTTTTACAACAGCTTCCACTCGTCTGGGAAGGCTTTCTATAAGATTTTGAAGTGTGTTTGTGGGAAATTTTGCCTATTCATCCAGAAAAGCTTTTATGAGTTTAGACAGTGATGGTGGATGGGAGGGCCTGGCTCACAGTCTCAGTTCTAATTCATCCCAGAGGTGTTTGATGGGGTTGAGGTCAGAGTTCTGTGCGGGCCATGCAAGTTCTGCCATTGAATGTCCCCTTCAATTCTGTGGTGATCTAGAACAGATATTTTGTGTGGCGTTTAAGTAGATGTTTCTGCTCATAACTGTAGTAGAATAAAAAGCAGTGGGAATGACCAGGCTTCAACATCCAAACTTATCTTAGAGAAAAACTAGTGTGTACGTTGGTCATTCAGCTACATTAAAAGGTTTTAAACAAAGCACTTGTAGCATATTGGTTGAATAAAAACAGCACACTCCATAGTAGAGTAAATGCCGGAAGGCACCCCTGTTGTTCTTTAAAGCTTAGCAAAAGTTCTTTGCATAGCAAAGAACAGCAAGGCCAAGTCATCTGTTTTTGTTGTGCACTGAAAACATTTGTGTGTGAGCTCAGAAGTTGAATACAAGAACAACTTTCATGCCAAACCTTGAACCCCATCTGCTTCAAGGTCTGGCATGTTGAATGTTCAGCATACCTTGGTTGTAAGAAAGTACCTTTTGGCTGCTCCCTTGTTTTTTCCCCAAGGGATAGCCACAGCCAATGAATCTACATAGGTATTTTGGTTAAGATTTACACCAGATGCCCATCATGATGTAACTGAACTCAAAACGGGGACCTTTTGCATGGAAGGCAAATGTTTAAACCACTCCACTACCTTTGTTGTAACGAGTGGTTATTTGAGTTACTGTCACTTTCCCATCAGCCTGAAGCAGCCTGGACATTCTCCTCTGACCTCTGGCATCAACAAGGCATTTTCCCCCAGAGAACTGCCACTCACTGGCTACTTTCTCTTCTTTGGACCAGTCTTTGTAAACCCTAGAGATGATTGTGCAGGAAAATCCCAGCAGGTGAGCAGTTTCTGAAACACTCAGACCACAACCCATCTGGCACCAACATCCACTTAAATAACCTTTCTTCCCTATTTTGGTGCTTGGTGTGAACTTTAGTCCTTTCATTCTAACCATGCCTACATGCCTACATACAATGAGTTGCTGCCATGTGATTGACTAATAAGATATTTGCATTAAAGCACAGTTGAAGTGTTCAGCGAACGTATATAGTAACACATTCTGACACTGTGGGACGAATTCACTTTGCATAACCTTGTGTATGATGCAAAAACAAAAGACAGGTATGCTCTTGGTCACGTTGCTGACCACCTTGGGACTGGAACGCTTTGGACTATTCGACTAACAACAACTGCATGGTCAGTTTGATACAGACATTGATGATTGTGCTTAAATCTGGCGTAGCTTGTGATGTGCAGAGTTGATCTTCCTGTTTACTGCTCTCACTACAGTGCATAGGTCTTTTCTAATTTGGCTGACAACTGCAATGTTGTACTTACCCAACATTTTGGCTACTAAATAAGCCATTTTAGTCTAAAAGCAATTATGCTGTAAATATTAGCATATCTCCTGTGTGTATGTAGCTGTCAGATCTTAGTTTTTTTATTTTATGTTGATGCAATCAGCCTCCTTAACTAAAGAAGCAAGGCACTTTGAGTTACCAAAATGTACAACTCACAACCGAAATACTGACAACAGTTCCCTATGGTAGGTTTACATTTAGAATAATAAAAGAGACTCAATTCCTGCAAATATAGCCCACTGCTTTGCACCACAAATCATTCCCTAGCTAGAAGTGTGACAGTACTCAGTCATACCATCTGCCTCTGCCTTCCCATTATGCAGATAACTTTCTACACATTTTATAATGAGAAAGGATGCCAGTACTTTCTTCTGTTCATCCTTGGCCATTTAGCAAAGAAACATATTTTAAATTGTTCAAATTTAGTAAATGTCAATCAATAGAAGCAGCTTTGTATTCACAAAGTAGTGAATTACACAAAATCAGACAAAAATAGAAATTGTGGAATCCATTATTGATATTTGGTGGTCTGAATAGATTTAGTGTTAGAGGTCTGAAAGCCCAAGGCATGTGTATTTCACACTTCTTTAAGGTGATGCTAGTTTTGATGCCTAGTTCAAGCCTGATTGAAGCTTTTTAAAAGCTTCCACTGCTCAAAACCTGATGCCATAGGCTGCCTTGTTGTAATCTACCCTTAGACTTTGCCTCGCTGATGCTGCTTTCCCTCTTTTGCCCAAACACGGTTATATGTACTGAGGCGTTACGAAGAGTCACCAAACACTGAGAAATGAAAGCTTCATTCTCTGTCTGCAGTTGCTGTATGGAGAGACACCAGCATTTCAGAAGTAGCATTCAGGACTTCAGGACTTCAGCCTCCAGCATCCAGAACTGGTAGTAAAGTTCCCCTGACTGTCACTGTCTTGATTAACACTATGCCATCAGCAGGAGTCACTTCCTTTTTGCTACCATGGTAATGGCTCTGGGCTATGAGAAAACAGTGACAGATTGTGTGTGAGGAGTAGTGTACCATGTGATGAAGGAGATGTGAGACCTTTGTTATTTATCAGGAACAACCCCTGACACCCCAGCGTGCTCAGAGTTACTGACGTATGACTGAGAAAGTTCATAAAGCCTTTTGACGTGACCCTTGCAAGTAGTTTTAGGCAGAAGCCCAAATTACATCCAGTGTTATAACTGTACATTTTCAACAATATACACTTGCAGTTATAGCATTATTAAATTTTCATGGGACATATGGCTTTTTTTCACCTTCAGAAATGTCTTTAAATTTAAGAAACCGCTTTTTTAAAATTTAAGCTCCGATCCAATGTATTCAAAAGTGATTATGTAAGAGCATGAATTTGGTTCGTAATGAATTTCAAATGTGTTGTAAATACTTTGTGTGGAAGTTGGGGTGTCAGTTTTTAAATTTCCGAAATTTTCATGAAAGAATACGATTCCGTGTTGTAAATGTCCTAAATGCATCCTAATCTTTCGTAGCCACGTCCGGCTGGTTTGGCAAATTTTTACTTCAACGAAGCATCATGAGTGTTCATGAAACAGTTGTGAGACAGTACCACACCCCACCTCGTGAAAGTGATCAATACTTTATAACATGTGACATCTGACTTCATAACATTTTCCTTCTGTTTCCTAAACATCACATCTATAATGGTTTGCAGTGAGTTGTAAATGCATCAAAACTGTTGTTTATCTGCTTTGTAAAAATTGTACTCCAGAGAACATTCTGTAACAAATCATTACGAATTTCAGTTCAGTCACTCAAAAGTGATTCATAATCACTGTGTATATGTTTTTTTATATGTCGGATCAGGGCTTTAACCTTTTTATCCCCAATCGCCCCTAAAAGCAGGACTGCAGGAGGCAGGTTCAAACTGAGAGCGAGCTTTATTAAAAGCTGTTAATCCACAAATGCAGGTAGAAACAATAACTAAGCTAAACAGTGAAAACTACATGAACAAGGGACAGACTGGAACACTGAGGCATGGGAGCCTGAAGCTGAATAATGCTACGAACTGACTGACGAGACAGGGACACACTGAAGGCTAGGGACCACAGAGGACCGACGACGTCACAAGGAGCAGAGGGAGACAGGGGAATAAATACACAGACTGATGACTAATGAGAGCCGGGGGGCAGAGGAGCATAGGTGAGGACAATCAGGGGCAGGAAGCTAAACTGAACACAACACACAAGACCAGACAGGTTTCAAAGTAAAACGGGAAACAAGGACAAGACTGTAACACAGTGAACTGACAAGGACAGGGACACTGACAGGGCAGGAAACAGAGACAGACTAAACAATAAACATGACCGGACACAGGCACGGGCAAGACAGGGGCAATACAAAGGGGTCAAACTTCAAAATAATACAGGAACAGAACTCAAAGAACACAGAACCATGACAGAGGGGTTGATTTGACTGAGACTCCAAGGTAATATAATATCAACCTCAATGCAGGCCTGAGGCACACCCTGCTTTATCATCCTGTTTTTACCCTAATGGAGGCCATAATTTATAAAAAAAAAAAAAAAATGTTATATTGTGTTGAAGAAGACAGATACGCAAGTGGTTCTATGGACTCATCAGGAAGGTATTTACTGAGGTCACAGATCAAAGGAGGCGAAGAGGCCTTTTCACTAAAACTTCTAAACAATCAGACTTCTTTTTGCAGTCATCAATCTCTGATGGGAGGTTTAAGGGACTTCTATATTAGCTTAATGGTTTTTTTTTTACCTGGAAGTGACTTCCATCTTTTATATTCAAACAATGAGTACTGGTTTTATTCTCCTGTTGTCCAAGTAATACTGACCAATTGCATTTGAGCAAGCTTTGGTTACATCCAGTAAAATATAGCAATGTGAAAATGTGTAAACTGTGTAAAACTAAGTTCACCCATACTGTGATCATAGATATTAGGAGGTTAAGTAGAAACCAGATGCTGCTAATCAAATACAGTTGACTCACTGATCATCAGCAAGTGTGACCGCCTCTATAAAAGGTCTGGTCTGGTCTGGAGCATTCAAGTGTGTGGAAACACAATGCCACAATCTTCCCAGGAGTGGATGTCCCAGAAAATTCCCAAGGTCAGACTGTACAATGCTCAGAGAAATTCCAAAAACCTAAGAACTACATCTCAAACTACATAGGCCTTAGTTAACTTGATAAATGTTAAAGAATATGACAGCATGGCTTAGGTTTACAAAGTTTCATCTGAACAAACCACAAGTCAATATCTTTTGGACAGATGAAAAAATGGAGATGTCTGGCTGTAATGCCCAGTGCCATGCTGGCAAAAACCAAGCACAGCATATCGGCACAAACACCTCAAACCAGCTATCAAGCAAAGTGGTGGAGGAGTGATGATTTGGGCCTTTTTTCTAGCCACAAGACCTGGGCACCTTGAAGTCATAGAGTCAGCCATGAACTCCTCTGTGTACCAAAATATCCTTGAATCAAATATGAGGCCATCTTTTTGGCAGCTAAAGCTTAGTCAAAGCTGGATCATAAAACAAGACAAAGATCCAAAGCGCACCATCAAATTTAAAACAGAATGGCTTAAAAAGAGAAGACTTGAGTTGTCACAATGACCCAGTCAATTTCCAGACCTCGACTTGATTGAAATGCTGTGGCTGGACCTTAAGAGAACTGAACATAAAGGAACTCCCATAAACCTCAATGAACTTAAGCAACGTTGTAAAGACTAGTGGACCAAATTTCTTCCACAATGATGTAAGAAACTGATAAACAGGTATTGCTGCTAAAGCCACAAACCTTGACTATTATCTGACAACTTTGCACTTTCTTAACTTTTTAATGACTAATAATGACTAGTGAATATAGCAGTAACCTCAGACTACACCTGAAGGCACACCGTATTGGCTGTTGTCCCAGGGGCTAAGTCAGCAGACGAACAGATGGGTTCCCTCACTGGGACGTGCTTAGGCTCAACGCTCTTGTACTCTGTGTCACGTTGAAGTGGAAGAGGAAGTTGATTACAAACTAGTTAACAAAGGGGAAAAAAATTTACAATTTTAGATTTAGATATAGAAGTTTATTCTTTACTTATATGGAAGTCCTTCCGAGAGCTGAGGCAGGGGTTAGTGTCCTTCACTCGTGTTGAACTGCAAAATGAGGGGTCTTCCTATTTTGTTTCTACACGTGTTTTACTAGTGTTTTATTAAACTTTTGTATGGTAGTGCATATACTATGGGCTGTAGTTTGATGTTAAAAACAGAGCAAAAAATTCAAAAATGTCAAAAAATGTGGGGGATTTCCAGTTATGCAGCTGTCAGTTTTTCACTAGATAATAACCAGGCATCCTTTTGAGTAACCTTTTCGCCAAAACGTTAAGTAATTAAGCAGATTTTCTATGGCTAATTTTTTCATGACTTTTTTATCATGATTGGAAAGTCTACTTAATTTTAACAAAATCAGGGCATGAGTACATCAATAAACCCACATGACATAAACCTTTATTAAAGTGGATTTTTGTAAAATATGCAATCTTTCCATTTCATTTGAGCAAACTTTTTCCCAAGTACTCTTTAAATTTTTTTTTTTTTGCATGTGTATTTCCCCTCATCATTGTCTGTGGGTGATGAGATTATTCCCCTAACAAGGCAGAACATTCAGGGCTGATCTGTTACGCATCAGGTTGTCTGATGACTCCTGTGTTGTCGTTTAAGCTCTGGAGTTATTATTAGCAGCCTCAGTACTCCTTTTTAAGGCACAGTTTTTAGGAATAAGGCCGTTTACAGAACAGAGCGGGATCAAGGGTTAGTATGGGGTTACTTTTTTCCAGGTTGGTAAACCCTATTGCTGGTGTTCAGAGTCATCCCCGCACCTAATTAAAGGATATAGCAGACATGTGACCAAAAACAGAATCTCCTCGCAGGGTGAGCTGTGGAAACTGTTCTCCTTTTTTTCTGACTCATGCCCTCCCCATGTCTTCAGCTGTAAGTCAGACAAATAAATATAAATTCTGACCATATGGTAATGGCCACAATAAATAAGAATAGTAATAGGTGATGAATGACTGTGATTACTGATGGAAAATTAGCCACATTTGGGTGAGAAGTCACGATTTTTTACAACAGAAACCATTTATTTATCATTCCGCACATGACACCTCAACTTACTTAAACTTTCGGTAAACACATACAGCATTTCGAACAACCTGGAACTCTGAACAGCCATCAAAAGCACCAACACACACAACAGCCTTTTTATGTCTACATAACTCCACTCCTTACTTTTATCTTATTGTGTTTGCTTTATTACAGTCCACAGTATTTCATCAGTACAAAAGGAATTATAAAAAAAGATCAATTTTGCACATGGTTGAAATCATTGTTTTAGTTTGGGTTTAGAGTGAGTAAGAGGTTCACTGCTCTGAAAGAAAATAGTTTTGATCCAGCTTGAAGTATCTTTTCAGTACAGCTGAATAGAAAGCAGAACAGACATTCTCTCTCTCTCTAAAGGTACCACAGAGTCCTGGATTTGCGCTTTAGACTCAGGTAGGCATCTGAGTGCAGAAATCTGGGGCAAGAGTCTCTTTCCATCAGCAAGTAAACATGTTTCTGGGCCTCGTCAAAGCAGGAAAGGCTTGGTTTCTCCAGTGCCTTCTTGATCTTCTCTCTAACATGGTGGTCTACATTGATCTAAGGATGAAACAAGTATGAGAAGTCAACACATCATTATAATGAATAATGCGATGAAATTTATAGCAAGTGTTTACCAAATGGCCAAGTTTTTAGGCCATTGGTGTACCAAGATGCTTGATAAATTTAAATCCAAAACAACTGACATATGAGTATTCAGAAATATTTCCTTAAATAATAAGGTATGCTTTAAGAAAGGGATCACTCCTAAGTCTCCTTGAGAAGGTCTATGCCACTGTGCTCGAGAGGAGTGTCCACTCAGTAGTTGAACCTCGGACTGAGGAGGGACAATGTGGTTTTTTGTCCTATCATGAAACACTGGACCAGCTCTTTATCTTCTTGAGAGATCTGAGGGTGAGTAGGAGTTTAACAACCCATCTACATGTGTTTGTGGATCTGGAGAGGACATTTGATAACATCCCTCAGGGTTTCCTGTGGGTGTGCTTTGGGACTGTGGGTCTGCTCCATTGTTACTGGCTGTACACCCATGGTTTGAACTTGATTCACTTTGCTGTCAATGAGTCAGATTTGTTCCCAGTGGGTGGTGGACTCTTGCAGGGCTGCACAACTTTTAATGATGGAATTTCTAAGCATAGCCAAGTCGCAGAGGGTCTCCGTTTTGGTGGTCTTTTTTGCAGATGATGTGGTTCTTTGGCCTCATCACATGGTGACCTCCAGCTTTGTAGCCAAGTGTGAAGCAGCAGTAATGTAAATTTGCACCTCCAAGTCTAATGTGGGATTTATGGTACAGCGCACATTGGTATTTGCAAACACAGAGGAGAATACAAGCAACGCAGACACACAGACATGCATTTCAAAAAGCCAGCTGTGCTTAGCTCGGTGTGGATCACGCAATACATAGGTCGAATGCTGACTGTTTGAAAAGTAGTCTGGGACAGGCAGGGAGCAGTGGCCAAGTTCCCAATTAGAGAGAGAAACCCAAAAAAACCCAAAGATTAAACAAGTCAGCACGCAAAGCACAGAAAGGCTACAGTTAATACTTTACAATTGTTTTAAACACTCTGTTTCACTTCAGGTCTTTGTTTGTTATAACGCTGATCTTTGCTACAGCTGGCTAAAGGACTAACAACAGGAAACAAGAGTAGCCAACAGATCGGTTATTTGTGACACTGCCCCCTGGTGACAGTAAATGGCTACAACATGTGGACGACTTTTCCGTAGCTACCTCCATGCTGCCAACGTGCTGCCAATGCAGTCCGGTAGATGAGCCTTAAGGCTATTGTTCTCAGCAAATAAGAGTGAACTGCCAACTCAATGTCAGGGACAAGTTGCTGCCCCGTGTGAATGTGTTCATTACTGTCGGAGCCTTGTTTATGAGCGAGGTGAGAGTCATGCAGGAGATTGATGAATGGACTGGTGTGGTGTCAGAAATGATGCAGATGCTGTACTGATCTCTTGTGGTGAAGAGAGCTGAGAATCAAAGCAAAGCCGTCAATTTATCGGTCCATCTACACTCCTACCTCCACCTATATTCATGTGCTCTGGGTAGTGACCAAAAGGATGAGATCTTAGATACCCGAGTTATTATAGTTTTGAATTTTCTAACTAGTTTTTTTATTTATTTCACTTTGAGCATTCATTTTTCATTTCAGTTCAGTTAGTTTCAGAGTGAATGTGCTCATGTCACTTTAATTGTTGATGGTGAGTTTTAGTTTAGTTTTTATTTCTTTACCATTAGTGTTAAATTTCTTTATTATTTATTATTTGGTGACCTGTACAGGGGGTCACCTGCCTCTCACGTTATAACAGCTGGGGTGGGCCCCATCAGCCTGCAACTCGAATTGGATAAGCGGAAGAAAATAGATGGATGGCATTTGTTGGGGAAGATTTACAATGTTCAGATTAAAAAATTGTAATAAAGACACAATACCTTGGGAAGGCTTTTGACTCTCAGTCATGTAGGCATCTAAGTATCAAGATGCACCAAATCCTCAGATAGGTTGGCTTACCAAATTTGACTAAACTGACAAAGACTAAAATGAAGAACTTATCCTTTTTTCAGCTATTATATGACACTGAGATTTTCCCTGGGAGTGACCAGGATGGACAAGATTAGAAGTGAGTACATCAGAGGGACAGCTCATGTTGAGAAATTTGGAGACAAAGTCAGAGAGGAAAGGATGAGATTGCTTGGACATGTGCAGAAGAGGGATAGCAGATAAAATGGAGAATCCCAATAACA
>VUQH01041328.1:0-13047 GCA_015106775.1 Etroplus canarensis | reverse complement strand
TGTCTTGCTGAAGTATGCAAGGCCTTCCCTGAAAAAGATATGATCTGGGGGAGAGTATATGTTCCTTTAAAATCTGCATTTGAAAGGTTTCAGCATGCACTTCTAGAATACTTTGGCATACAAGGAGTTCATGGTTGACTCAATGGCTGCAAAGTGCCCAGGTTCTGTGGCTGCAAAACAAGCCAAAATCATCACCCCTCTGCCACCATGCTTGACAGTTGGTATGAGGTGTTTGTTCTAATATACTGTTTTTGGTTTTTGCCAAATTTGGCACTGTGAATTAGGCTCAAACAACTCTATTTCAGTCTCCTCTTGTGATTTGTTCAGATGCAACCCTACAAACCTAAGCTGAAGATACTTTCTCCTGGCAACCCATTCAAACACACCAGACTTTTTCAGTGTTTTTTCTAAGTGTGCTGCCATGAAATTAAACATTTTACATGCCAACTGAGACCTGTAAAGTCTGAGATGATAGCTCTTGGGTTTTTTACAGTTTCTTTTGAGCATTGGGTGAGTTTGGGAAGTCTGCTTCTGGGAAGATTGTGGCATTATGTTAACATACCTAAATCGTGCAGCAAAGTGCCAAACTTCTGCTTTGACGGAGGTAGTCACACTGCCTAATAATCAATTAATCAAGCACCTGACTGCTACGCAACCTCTTAATTCCTATTGAAGAAGCGAGGGTGTGCTTAATTTTTCACAGGACTGGCCTGTGAAAAAACAAGGGGGAAAAAAATCACCTTGAAGACTCAAAATAACCTGTGTAATAAATAGATCACAAACTGGTATGGCAAATTGCTATAGTTCAATCTGCTTAATTAACTGTGTGGAAATCATAGTCTGCCAAAATGAGTGCCATTGTTTGAAGAAGCAGGGGGATTCCCCTTTGACCTGACCTCCCAAAACTACAGAAGAACACTGTGAAAGGTTTGTGTGGTGCTGCACACACTCTGCTGTCCTGGAGAGCTGCTGAGGTAATTGCTCCGTTCGGCCCTAATTATCTAACAATGCTAAATGGATTTGTCGGTTGCTATAGCACCTAACAATCAGCCAGTGCAGACATGAGTAGAAATGTACATTTAGAGTAATGTGAGAGGCACATTACAGTGCATAATTCATGTTGCCCCAGGCATCTAAGCCACAGTGAAATGGCCCTTTATACCTCAAAAAATGGCAAACAGCCTTGTTGTTGCTCATACTCTACATTGCCTTTTCTTTAACACATGCATAATTCTCATTAGCTTGCTTCTTTCGTCTTCTTTCTACATGGAAAATTGTATGTAGTCTGCCCTTGTTATTTATGCATGATATGTTCCTGTGTTTGCCCACGTTTTTGTTTGCTTTCTTGCTCTTTGCACTGCTGTGTCGTTCTCATAAAGGATATTTTTTTTCCCCACTGTGTTAGCTCTGTTGTTGTTTTCATTGCAGAGACATGTCGACATACTTTCTGATTAGGTGACAATCACAATATGAAACACTGTTGCTTGACAGTAGAAAGGAAGCTGTGAATCTTTTAATCAAGCAGAAGGCTTGCAAAAATGCAGCGGTGGATGCAGGCAGTGATGTGTTTGAAATGAGTTCCTCTTTGATCCTGTTATGTTCTGGTGCTGTGACTCACTTGGAGGTCGACGGGGGACAGATGACAGTTTCATGACCCAGTAAAGACTTGTACTATCATCATGTGGGTAGGATATGGATGGTAAAGGGGGGAACAGTCTGTTTTCATTCCTTTACTTTATATGAAAATATGTCAAAGCACATGAATAGCTGTATGTTATATACTAAGGAGTGGAGCTGAAAGGATTATGCTCTTTAGGATCAGATGGAAATAGTGACTATCATATATATATATATATCGTGTATAAAATATTCAGCTGTTTCAACTATAAAGATATATGGCCAAACAAATTCTAGCCACATTGTTTTGGATTTTGTACATCAGATATGGTATGCATATAGATATTTAAGAAACATCCTGCCCAACAGTTATAACATTTTGGCTTTGATATTACAGAGAAAATCCTTTTTACATGAATTTAAAATGAATTTATCGTCAAATCAGTCAGCAACTCAGAGCGCACTCTATCCTTCAGTACCCATTCACCTGATCCGATTCCATCACCATGCATACAACATCCGTGATTTGAACAGAGTGCATCAATGGTGTGCTCGCTCTTTTCAGGGTATTCATCCAGTTTCTATTGAATTTGGGAATTCTCACGCAGAGGGGAGGAGAGGGAACCTGATTGATTTGCACATTTCTTTGGTGACTGGTGAGACACGGAGAAAGGGTTTTAAGTGCGAGGGATTGACAGAAGCAAGAGTTGCGGGCTTTGAAAGTAGCAGCTTGCATTAAATTCAGTCAGCAGGAGGCTGTTGTGAGGGGTGTTATCTGGAAACAATGAAGCTAGTTTAAATGAAGCTCCAGGCTGAGGGGGGAAACCTTCTGTGATCAATAATGTGTCTGGTTGGTCTGGGCCTGGCAGACGAGAGATTTAAAGAGAAAGGCATCCTATCCCCATACTGCTGGTTGGTGTTTGATCCTCTGAGATGCAGCATCAAAGTCTGAAAGACCATTCAATTAAGGTAAACACACACAGAAAGCGGAGGCCCTAATCTTGTTCAGGAAAAGACCTGAGAGAAACCAGGATTAGTGCTTAAGAGGAAGCACAGTAGTCTGATTAGACCTGATGGTCTTTTTTCATTTTTTCTTTCATTTTCTCTTTGAGGACCGTTAAATGCAGTCAGACATACAAGCTCTGCTGAACCACTTTATGCCACCTGCCAAGCTGCAAATAGCAGACATCTTTGTAACTAATTGGTGAAGAGCTTGAACCACTCAACTCAAATTGGACAAACACCTATAAGGGCTTCTAAATCCATAGGGATTAATATGGAGTTGGTCCACCCGTTGCAGCTATAACAGGTCCTACTCTTCTGGGAAGGCTTTCTATAAGATTTTGGAGCGTGTCTGTGGCGCTGATGTTGGGCAAGAGGGTCTGGCTCACAGTCTCCAACCCAGTTCGTCCCAAAGGTGTTCAGTGGGGTTGAAGTAGGGGCTTTGTGCAGGTCACTCAAGTTCTTCCACACCAAACTCATCCAAGCATCACTTTATAGAGCTTGCCTTATGCACTAAGACACAATCATGCTGGAACAGAAAAAAAGTCTTGGTAAGCTGGAGCATTCAGATTTCCCTTCACTGAAACTAAGGGTCCCAGATCAACCCCAGAAAAACAATCAAATATCGTTATCCTTCCTCCACCAATCTTTACAGTTGGCACGATGCAGTCAGGCAAGTAATGTACTCCTGGCATTCATCAGACTCCGACTGCTAGATAGAGAAGCATGATTTGTTAACATGTTTCCACTGTTCTAGAGCCCAGTGGTGGAGTGCTTTACACTCCTCCATTTGATGACTGGCATTGTGCTTGGTGATATAAGGCTTGCATGCAGCTGCTTGGCCATGGAGACCCATGCCTTGAAGCTCCCAGTACCCAGCTTTTGTGCTGATGTTGATGCCAGACTCTGTAGTTACTGAGTCAGCATAGCGCTAGTGACTTTTACACACTGTGCGACCCCACGCTGTAACTTTATGTGGTCTGACACATCATAGCTGAACTGCTGCGGTTCCTGACCGTTTCCTCTATGCAATAACACCACTTACAGAAATTTCATGAATTTACTTGGTGCAACGGTGGCATTCTATTACAGTACCATGTTTTAATTAAGCGAGCTCATTAGAATGTCCCAGTCTTTAACAAATGTTTGTAAAGGCAGATTGTATGGCTAAGTGTTTGATTTTATACACCTATAGCAATGGTATTGAATGAAAGACCTGAAATCAAAGATTAAGGAACAAAACAACAACAAAACAAAATAGTTAAAAACTGGTTGAAAATGAAGTGAATTCTCTCCAGATGACACTCAAATTTGTGAAGCATTCTTCTTTTTTTTTAATAAAATTTCCCCCCCGAGATTAATAAAGCATTCTGATTCTGATTATATTATGTGAGTCGTTTGCACTTCCAAGGGTGTACTGCCATTTCTTGAAGTACCAGAGCACACCAAAGATGTGCACACAGATATGAGCTCGTGATCGTGCACAGTTCTGTTGTAACACCTCTCTCGGGTTATGTAACCAGTGCACAAACAGTGGCAAGTTTCCATATATTAGTCCAGCATTACTGCCCACACAATCAAATTTTAGACTGAATTTATGAAGAGTTCATCTGTCCCTCCAGCCTCATCTCCATCTCCTCCTGTCTGACAGCCTCCATCAGCAAGTAGTTAGTGGTCTCTCACATCCTGCTTCTATTCCCTAAATATGTCATTTCTGTCTCCCTTCCAGTCTCTCTGTCTCTCATTCTCTCCATCTCCTCTCACTTGTTCTCTGGTGTGGTAGACTAATATGCAAATTATTAAGCAGTTAAGGGTGAATATGAGAGCCTTAGATAATCTTATTGCTGCATTTCTGAAAAAAGAAAAAAAGATCAAGTTTTGAGTTGTCCACATGTTCCTGCAGATGTTTCATAATGAGTTGCTTCTGTCTGATAAAACTCTAGTGAGCTTTAAAAGTAAATGGATACTAGAAGTGCCGAGTGTGTATAAACAGCGCAAATGCGACATTGAAGTAACAGGGTGGTGGCAGATCGCAAATAAAAAAAATCAAAAAGAAAAATAGCTCCATTATGTATCAGAACATTTTTGAAAGGACAGTTACCTTCAACATTTGAAGAAAATTGAGGTCAGTTACTGTTTAAGTATATAAAATCTACAAAAATACAGAAGCTACTGTGTGATGATCACTCATCGAGTTTCATTTAGCATGAATAACCCAGGTCATTACAGCTACAGTACAAAAAAGAGGTAAAGAAAGCTGCAGCCGTGGCCTGAACAGCTTGTTTTCTTTTACTACATGCACTGAGACACAGAAAAAGGAAAAGGGAAAGGGAGGGAGAGTGGGTCCCTCAACAGTTTTACACTGATGCTTCACCCTTATTACCTCTTTCCTTCCACCTCCCACAACCAGAGGCTGAAACCGTTGTTTTGCTCCGGGTTTTTGTTGTACAACACTCGAGGGTGAAGTGTTCATATCTGAGCAGCCCTGTGTATTCTCGTAATATCTGACCTGGGGCTTTCTTTGTGGGAGACCATGTTACAGCTCACAGAGAAACGACTTCTAGCTGTGTTACTTTTCCATGCCAGGAGGTAAAGGAGTTTAGCTCCAGAGCTGCCCCACTACTTTTAATTTTTACTATTTTCTTATCGTCTACAGCTCTTGTTCTGCTGCAGTGCAAAGTCTGGTCAGTTACACGCGAACATAAGCAAACAAGCACAAGACCATGCATTGAAATTCCTCATTCCTATTAATGTGGCCATGCTGCTGCCAAGGCACAGACACTTTTCCTCTACCAGCTGCTTTTCTAAATCTGCCACTTTCATCGCTTACTGTCGACACGTGCTGTGCTGCTAACACACGCATGTAATAGCTCACACAGTAAATACTCTGATAAACATAGTCTTCCTTGTGTGTAGCGTGATATTTGCCTCTGCTGCAGGAGCACATCTGAAAGTCTTCTCACCCGCCCTGCCTCCTCCCCTTGCTCCTACGCTCCACAGTGGCTATATAAGATATTTATAAGCATTTTGATAGTTGTCTTCCACTCTCTGTCATCTGAGGTGAATGCTGTCATGTTGGATTACTCTATAAACCATGCTGCTGCGCTCCTGCTATTCACTGAAGGCAATGGCACATTGGCACGTTTCTGTTTAGACCCACATAGGGTGTGTTTTGGATTATTAATTGTATTCATGTCATTAATGAGCTCATACAGCTTCTGTAGTCCAGAACCCCTAGCTTGACTTGGAATGAAAACAGCAAGGCACTGATTAGATTCCCAGCATATAAAGTTCAAACCCTTGGCTGCAATGCTGAAAAAGTTGATCGAAAAACAAAAAAAGCATTTTAAAATCAGTGTGCGCTTTGTTTTCTTTTGTTCTCCCACTTTGCAAGAGAACAGCTTTATTCAATGTATATAATATAATATAATATAATATATACAATAATATTGATCAAGCACAGAGATTTGCACAAGGGTCTTATTTCATCCTCTTGAAGTGCACAAGAGTGAACAGTATATCCGTAGGCATATATCGCATTCATGCTTACACTGCTGCACAGTTGTTTCCATAGCAACCTGTGTTGGTACAGGATCACCGTTTACATTGTTTCAGTGTCTCAAAAGTCTGCGTTTAAATTTTTAGCAAATTAGTAGATGCCTTTGTACCAACTTTAACTTCCACACTTATACTGAACTAGAAGCAAGTAAAATAAGATTACAATGGCCTATGGAGACCAAATGCTACACACTTTCTCACCAAACTACAATTTAATTTTTTTTTTGATAGGCAGGCAGACTAAAGACAAAAAACTGGCTAATAAATAGGCTGTGATTATATTTATATAATCATATCATAAAAGGCAATCCTTTAAATGCAGCAGGTTAATTAAACCAGTTTTTGGCTGCATAGAAAACTGAAGGAGAAGTCACAGCAAAGCTAGCTATGAGAATGGAAGAACATTAAAAACAATAGTGTTAATGGTTCTAACTTCTTTTGTGAAAACTAAATGTATTTAAAATTGAGAGGACCTGGCAATGGTTGGTATCAGCATACTGGTATAATTTAGTTCTTGACGGCCTTTATCCACATTCCCATACTGGAAGAGGGCAAATATAGTCATGATTTTTTGGCATGCCGTGCCACAAGCCTGGCTGATTTCAGCTCAGCATTCAATTCAATATCCCCCACGAAACTGATTGGCAAACATTGCACTCTGGGCTTGAGTACCACACTCTGCATTTGGATATTGGACTTTGCCAGTCTGAACTGTCTAAGGGTCTGTGTGTGACATTTACATCTCCTCTGCTCAACACTTGAGCTCCCCAGGGTTGTGTGATAAACCCCCTTCTGTTCACCCTGTACACCCATGACTGCATTCCCAAATGTGGAGCGAACTCTATTGTGAAGTTTGCTGATGACACCACCATCATTGGCAGGATTACAATTAATGTGGACAGAAAATAACCTACTGCTAAACAGCAATAAAACTGATGATCTGATATAGACACACACTAGCCAGGCACTGGTGTAATCAGCAGCTGGTTGGTAATTGATCATCAGCCAGTGTGACTACCTCTGTAGTATAAAGCAGATGTTTTTGCAATTTACTGGTCTGATCTGTTTTAACATACTGAACAGTGATTGCCCCAGCAAATTTGGCCCTAGGTCAGACTGTGCATAAAACTCAAGAGCCACATCTCAGATTCTACAAGTCTAAGTTAGCATGATAAAAGTTCATGACAGCCCAGTTAAAAAATAACTAACAAGTAATCTTTGTTGGTAAGATTGCCAAGAGAAAATGGCTGCACAGCATAGGACTGCAAAGTTGCTTCTGAACAAACCGCAAGTCTTCTGGAACAATGTCCTTTAAATAGATGAGACCAAAGTGGAGAGCTTTGGCAATAATACGCAGTGCAACGTTTGGTCAAAACCAAAAGAGAAACATCAACTCAAACACCTCATAATAACTATCAAGCACGGGGGTGATGGGGTGGTGATTTTGGGCTTGCTTTGCAGCTACAGGACCTGGGTACCTTGCAGTCACTGAGTTGACCATGAACTCCTCTGTATACTAAAATATTCTAGTCAAATGTGAGGCCATCTGTCCAACTGCTAAAGCTTGTCCAACAACAGGACAACAACACAATGATCCCAAGCACACCGCAGCAGAATGGCTGAAAAAGAAGAGAATCAAGGTGTTGCAGTGGCTCAGTCAGAGTCCAGACCTCAGCTTAATTGAAATAATGTGGCAGGAACTCCAGACAGCTGTGCTTAAATGAATTCCCGCAAACCTCAATGAACTGAAGCAATTTTGTAAAGACCAGTGGGCCAAAATTCCTCCCCAGCAATGTGATAAATGGTAGATGGACTGGTGCTTATAAAGTCCTTTTCTACTATAACTGAGCACTCAAAGCTCTTTTTATTATAAGCCTCATTCACCCATTCACACACACACATCCATACAGCGCTTTATTCTATGCCTTTAAGCGCATTTAGCTATCACACACATTCACACTCCAATGGATGCATCGGGAGTAATTGGGGGTGCAGTGTCTTGCCCAAAGACACTTTGGCACGTAGACTGGAGAAGCCAGGGATCGAACTGCCAACCTTCATGTTGAAAGACGACCTTCGCCACCTCCTGAGCCACAGCCGCCCCAGAAAGTCATAAAGAAAACAATTACTTAGAGTTATTGCTGCTAAAGGCTGTTGTACGAAATTTTGAATCATGGGGTGTACTTAGTTTTTCACGACTGCATAGAGCCAAAGTCATGACTGCATAAGTTGAGGTGGAGCAGGTGCACAGTTGGAGGTTTCTGAGAATCGAAGACAAAGAAAGCTCAGAAATGGCTGTACTTTTTAAGGAGTCTGTGAGGAACCCAAAAGATAGTAAAAGACAAAACTCATGGCAAACTAAGCTTGTTCACCCTGATGCCATCTCAACAGCAATACCATATATCATCACATTTGAAAGTAGTTTCTTTTGTTTTCGTTAGGCTGTGAGATTACTGAATTCATGCCCCGCACTTCACCACGAATAATAGCTTTATTTTATGACCTAATTAGTCATTTAATAATTGATATACATATATTTTCTTTCTTTTTTATAGAGGTATCATAAAGAGACTACATCTGCAGTTTCATTATACCACCTTAGGTTACATAATGATGTTTAAAATGAATCTTAAATCTTGCAAATCTTAAGTTTGAAGTTTACTGACTAATGTGAACAGTTGATTGTGCAGTTCATTAATGCAGTGGCTCAAATACAAACACAACTGCAAACATTAAGCCCCGTTCCTCTGAGTATCTCGGAGAGACACACATACTTATGCATACACACACTGTTGGTGCACGTACAAAATGGGTTTTGCCCATGACAATAAGAGATGAATGGAGAAGTGCTCAGAGTAAATGAGGTGATTTCCATGATGAAATAGAGCGATAAAAAGACAGAGGACAGATCACTTTTCCTCTCCCATTCTCTCTCCCCGTCTTGTCTCCGCTTTGTTGGCCACCCATTCATCATGACATCACAGTGATGGAGACCCCCACACGCACACACATGCTGTAGATGAAGTGTGAATGGACTACTGAACTGAAATAATCTGGAGAAAAGCAGGTTGAAGTTTTTTGCTGAAATCTACCTGATACTGTATCCCACCCGCAGGTGACCTTGAAGTGAATTGGGTGACGGCAACGACTCTGTGTGAGGTGTATGGATAAGAGCAGGCTCTGAACTCCTGAGGATTGAAATAAGTCTGTCAGGAATTATTTTGTCGACAAGGGCAGGTGCAAGGGCAAAACCAGAACTGCTAATGGAAATTTATAGTACCTGTATCAAAGTATTTTACCCTTCTATGTGAGAGACAGAAGCTTTTCTATGAGTGGGCTGGGCACTCTGACCAACACTTAGGTCTAAGCTCTCTTAATGACAATGTACCTTTAGCTACTCCCTTGTATTCTCCCCAAGGGGTCGCCACAGCAGATTAAGCTGCACTGGTTATTTGAAAGAGATTTTACGCCAGATGCCCTTCCTGATGCAGCCCTCCAATGGTGGGAGGGGCTTGTTTCCCCACCTGGAATTGAACCAGAAACCGTTCACTTGTAAGGCGAATGTGTAAACCACTACACAACAGGGACACTAAGGTCTCTTAATGACTACTGGTCAGTTGTTTTTTAATACTGTTTCACCAAACTAGTACCAAATTGCAAAAGCCAGCTGCAGTTGATGCACCTCATGCTTTCTTGTTTTATTCTTATGACATTGGACATTACTCTTAAGCCACTAATGTATCATTAGGTACACCAGTTATATCAAATGCATGGATATATGTATAGTTTACCAAGCGTATTCACAGAGTCCAAATCATTTTTTATACAGTATTGTACAAAAGTCTTGAGTATTTGCATTTTGCTTCCAAGGAGCCAGACTGTCTTGTAATTTTTCAAAATGGTCTTGAGCAATAATTCTCCAGGCTTTCTGAAGGTCTTTCAAAGTTTTTTTTGGACATTGGCTGCTTTGTCACTCATTTTCAGTCTAGTCCTTGTACCTAACCATTTTCAGAGGAAAGTGGGGTTTTTTTGTTTGTTTTTTAAGCCACTTAACTCTGACCTATGAATCATTTAAGCATAAAAAAGGCAATGAAGACAAAGGATGAATCAGTGTTGTGTCTACACATAACAGACAACTTGACAAAGAACCAGTTTTAAGTGGTATCTTTAGGCTCTTTGTTACTAGCAGCCTGTCCAAAAAACATGTCATTTGTTCCCATTTCGCATTAAAAGAGAACACGGTTTGACAGGCATAACATAGTATATTTGCACCAACAGGGTGATTTCCAAGGAGCTATTTGCCAAAAACTTGGCATATCTTGGCACAGTGTTCAGTGTGTCCTTAAAAGATTTGAGGAAATTGGACCAAGGTAGGATAAATGAAGCAGTGATCGGTCTAAAAATGTATCTACATCAGATGAACAGTATCTGAAAGTCATGTCCTTAAGAAATAGGTAAAAATCCAAGACCTGAGATAGGACCTGAGAGATGCATCTGACAAGTCAGTTGACCCATCCACTGTCCTCATCAGAAATGGCCTCAGTGGAGGGGCTGCTGTGAAGAAGCACTTCTTAAAGAAGGAAAACAGGGAGAAAAGGCTGAAGTTTGTCAAATTACACAAGAACTGGACTGAAAATTGCTGGCAACAGGTCTTATAGCATATCCTCAACATTACTGTAGCAATGTGGAATCATCTTGACCGAGGACAGAACAAAAGGCAGCCAACATCAAAAGATGATCTTTGGAATGTCCTTCAAGAAGCCTGGAGGCTATTCCTGAAGACTATTTAATGAAATTACAATAAAGACTGTACAAACTGTTTTTCTTTTTATTCCTAATACGTGTATGTCCATTTGTGTTTGCATATTTTTCAATAAATTGTTGCACACATTTCCCATTTTCCTAGCAAAATATAACAAAATGATGGGTGGCTCGAGACTTTTGCACAGTACTGTGCGTCTCACAAACATGCTAAGATAGTAACCACATTGCTCTCAAATTTTCTGGGCTTATTTGAATACCCAAATGATTAAATTATTTGGTTAACTGACAGAAAATGAATTAATCTGAACAAAGCGGATTCATAATTTGTCTTTTAACCATCGGAAATGACTCACTGCTTTTCTACTTAAATGGAAGGATTTGCTTTTTTGTTTGTTTTGTCATTGGGAACTGAGCCACTCTGTGCCACTGATCAGATAAAACAAACAATTTCAAAACATAATTTTGTACTCTGGGACTTCATGGTGTGCATTTTGCATTAAATAGTCATTCGACTGATTGAAAGAAATTAGCAGTAGCTCAAGTTATAACAATATTGATATTGGCTGAAACCTTTTATTTATTGTGTGCAGGGGATTACCCATATTGATTTTGATAAGCCTACTGCCTTCCCACTATGCCATTTATACACAGCTTATTGAAAAAAAAATTATGTTGAAGATTGCACATTCAAGCTCTGCTGAAGAATCAACTTTAAATTACTTAGTTTGAAAAAAGTATTTCTAGAAGCAGGTCTTTTCACTTAGCAGCACTCGCAATACGTAGATATTTCACAAATCCTTGTGTAAAAAATAGGAAGAAAACCATAAGTTTCTTTAAAAGTGGTTCTAGATATATAACATTTCATGTACAGAATCCCCAGTAAATCTGATTAAAGATGTTTAAAATTTGGTGCGTTTTCATCAAACTAAGTATTTTAAAAACAATATTTAGAAAAAATACTAGCAGGTTGCGATCATGAGTAAAGAACTGTTTTCACAGGACTCTGTACAGTCCTGTGAGAAACTAAGTACACCTTTACTGCTTCCATAGGAATTAAGAGGGTCAGTAGCAGTGAAGGTGCTGTGAATCAAAGGCACTTGAATAAATGATCAGCAGTCAGTGTGAGCATTCAGGTAGAGTTACACACAATCTGCCCAAAGGAAATTGCAAAAATACCCAAGGCCTACTTTTCGGACTCTACAGGCCTCAGTTAGCATGTTAGACAGTAAAGTTCAGACAGTATGAATAAAAAAGAACTGAACTAGTATGGCTTGTTTGGAAGGGTTGCCAGGAGAAAGCCCCCTACTCTCTACGGAGAACATGGCAGCATGACTTAGGCTTGCAGAGTTGCATCTGAACAAATGACACAACTTCTGGAACAATGTCATTTGGACAGATGAGACCAAAGTGGAGAAAACCAAACAGCGTACCAACTATCCAGCACAGTGGTAGAGCAGTCATGATTTGGGCTTGTTTTGTACTCATAGGACCTGGGTATCTTATAGTCAATGAGCTGACTGTGGACTACTCTGTATTCTCTGTATTCTAGAGTCAAATATGAGGCCATATACAGTACACCACCAGTCAAAAGTTTGGACACACCTCATTTAATGGTTTTTTAAAATTTTCATGACTATTTACGTTGTAGATTCTCACTGAAGCCATCAAAACTATGAATGAACACATATAGAATTATGTAGTGAGGAAAAAAGTGTGAAATAACTCAAAACATGTTTTATATTTTAGATTCTTCAAAATAGCCACCCTTTGATTACTGCTTTGCACACTCTTGGCATTGTCTCGATGAGTTTCATGAGGTAGTCAGTTGAAATGGTTTTCACTTCATAGGTGTGCCTTGTCAGGGTTCATTTGTGGAATTTCTTGCCTTAATGGGGTTGGGACCATCAGTTGTATTGTGCAGAAGTCAGGTTGGTACACAGCTGACAGCCCTATTTGACAACTGTTAGAAGAAGTATTATGGCAAGAACTGATCAGCTAAGTAAAGAGAAACGAAGGTCCATCATTAATTTAAGAAATGAAGCTCAGTCAGTCTGGAAAATTGCAAAAACTTTGAATGTGTCCCCAAGTACAGTTGTAAAAACCATC
>VUQH01041327.1:0-22932 GCA_015106775.1 Etroplus canarensis | reverse complement strand
CCAGGTGGACAACAGGAGGAGAGACATACCCTGGAAGTGTTTGGCCTGTGATGTCCCCTGTGCCTTGTCTTGGACAGGAAGTTTTCCAGAGTGGCACAAATAAAATGTGTCACATCATATGTTGACAGAAAAAGTTTCATGGAGTGGCACAAAAAAACGTCTGTGACTTTTACTGTATTTTAATGTAAATAGTTGTTATAAGTTTGTTTTTTGCCAAGTTTGTATATAGTTCTTTGAAACTGACACTTTATATTTTCATTTTAAGTTATGAAAACTGTCGGTTAAGCATGTTTGTGCATTTCAAAGTAAAAAATAACATTTTTTTAACTCGGATTTTATGTTTCTGTGTGATTTTAGGTCCAGTGTGTTAATACAGTATGTCAAAATGAAAAATAACCCTTTAAATTTAAAAACTGAGGTTGTTCTGAAAAGAATGACACCAAACAAGGCAAAGTAAACAGTTTTACTGATGAAATATAAAGCTAAAATCAAAGAGTCAAAAATGGCCAAATAAACCACTCAACCTCTGAGGGTTAAGTTCTTGTCACTAAGGATAACTGCTAAATTTGAAGTAATAAATGTGAAGTTTAGTGTAAATATGCCTTTTAAATAGGAGCGGTCCCCACAGGAAAACAAAATTCAGGTTTTTTTTTTATTTAAGTGTTTTTAATATTTGAAGTGATTTCCCTCTTTAGAAAAAATTTACATGATTTTAGCAGTTGAAACCATGTCTGAAAACCCTGTAGAAAAGGTGGATCCCATTGGCACCCTCCTAGTCAGGGGATCCCACGAGGTAATAAAAACGGGTATGTGTGTGTGTGTGTGTGTGTGTGTGTGTGTGTGTGTGTGTGTGTGTGTCTGTCTGTCTGTCTGTCTGTCTGTCTGTCTGTCTGTCAAGATAGTAGCCAGTTGTGGGAATCACAGTGAAGTCAACAAACCCACCAAGGCTGATCTGATCTGCTCTCTGACTCACTGTAACCTTAACACTGAGAAGTACGTTACCAGCCAAATACAAAATCCTTTTGGAAAATGAAAGAACAAACATAAAACATAGCACTTTCTGTATTTCCGATTCAAGACACCAAACATTACCTGATAAAAATAGAAAATGTACTTAAGGATGAGGGAGGTAACATGTTTTTGGATTTACTGGAGTGACACCAACCTTAAGAAAACCAAAATGATCTGACAGAGAATAAGATTCCTTCAACTCCTGTGAGTTGTATTTTTATTATTTAGAGAATCTAGCCAGTGGTGGGAGACTGAGCCATCAAAAGTCCTTTAAAACCAGTTCACATGAGTATTAAAGACTGGATTTAAGGAGCATAGGCCAACCCCTGAAAAACAACTCCATAGCATTATGTCTCCTCCTGAACACATCTCCACTGCTCCAGAGTACTTAATACCACTCCATCCAGCGTCTGGCATTGTTCTTGGTGATTTACGGCTTTCATGGAGCTGCTCAGCCATGAAACCCATGCCATGAAGCTCTCGATGCGCAGTTCTTGTGCTGATGTTAATGCCAGAGGAGGTTTAGACCTCTGTAGTTATACAGTCAGCATAGCACTATGCGAATCAGCACTCAGCAACCCTCCCTCTGTAAAGTTACAGAGGGAGGGAGAGTGGGAGGATCTCCAACTTTGTGGCTGAGTTGCTGTGGTTCCCACTTTGCAATCTTGGAAGACATTTTTTGAATGAACACTGGCCCAACACCATATAGTGCACCTCCAAAAGATCACATAAGACAAACTAAACTGGTTCACAGTGCTATAGTGACCTGTTATCAGGCAGTAAAGGTCTCTCTGACCCTATGTAACTGTAACATGAAAAAAAACAGTGTCCTCGACCCAAAAAACCAACAAGAGCGCAGCAGGAAAGACTATACAGCAACAGTTCGCACAGATGCAGGTGAATAAATTACAGCAATATAGTGTATTTTACAAAACTTATTTTAGCTGAGAACCCATGTGATCACTGACCACAAAAAGCTTTGATTGCACTATATTTCCCATGAAAATTCTGCCAAAAGATATAGTTCAACATGATACATTCATAGTGAGACATATCAATATGCTGAAAATGATAAGAAAAAGTTTTAGCTTCTTTACAAATCAATAGATAATTAAATAATAAAGGTCATCAGAGTTCCTCAGAGTGGCTTATCAACTCTGCAACAATATATAGTATAAAACAGGGCAGCATATTTTGTTTTCTATTAACAAAAGGCTTTACTTTCAAGAAGAATTGTTATTACCATATAGTCTCAAAGCAGCTGCCTTCATCCCAGTTTGAAGGGATTATTTCCCTCGGCAAGAGGACAATATATTTCTTTGAAATTTATATATTGTGAAAAATATATTGACCAGAGGCTGTGATGTTGTTGACTCAGGTACAATAATGCAATATGTTTTATATGATGGAAATATATGAATATTACATTTTTTAAAAATTAATAAAAAGACAGAAGCTTTTTCAAGTGTGCTCGTAACATGTCATGAATTCACTAAAGAACAGTGTATAGGCAATCAAATGATATAAGCTTAAAAGAATAACAGTGAGGTAGCTGGTGTGTTAAAGTCTGAAAATGTTAATCAAGTTTCAAAAACAGACCTAAAATATGACTTAGCTTTATGTACACATTTTTTCCCAATGAGATCCCAAATTGAAAAAGCAAGAACTCTGCTGTCTATCATCTAAAACTTAGACAAGTTAGCAGAGACTTGTCTGAGGACTTGAGGTTAAACACTGGGTTTTTAAAAAAGGAGATCATCTGTGATGCAAAATCATTTTTACTGTTCTGCAACCACTAAACCCCTGGCCAACCAATCAGTATTGCATTGCTAATCATTGTGTTGTTATGTTTTCCACTATGGTAAATGTATGTTGAGATGGGCTACACTGATGAACTGTAAAAGTTATCAGTGTGCCTGGATGACAAATTCTTGCAGACCTATTTTACTTGGGAGACTGGATACGCAGTATGATACCACAGTGTGTAGGCCTGAAAGATGTTGTTTTCTCCACTCTTCTACCTACAAGCAACATCTCATCCATACCACCTCTCATCCACGACACAGCAGCAGGTTTGGCTGTCTTCCCAAACAATCAGGACCGTACACATAACTACTCATGACAGACACAAGCTGTCCAGAACCCACCAGCCCACAGCTTACAGTGATGTGCCTGGTGTTCTGCCTGGCTGACAGTCCAGATTTCAGAAAAAGGTGCTAACCCAGGCTATGAATTTGTACAATGTTCAGCAGTTTTCTTATCCAAGGGAACGGGATTGGTTGTGCATTTTAAGATTTTTCATGATATTTCTTTTAAGTTTTTGCTGCGTCACTCTATGAAACTTAAAGCTTTCCTTGGCAAATTAATATGTGGCAGAGTATGTCAGTTTTATTACATTAATTTGGACTGGAAGAGTGAAAAAGCGGACTGATTTACTGCAAATCATAGACTTTAACAACTATAATAAACACAGGCATTAAAAAAGAATATTAATTTTATCTCCCTGCATTAAAATGGTGCTTTGAAGCAGCTTTATTATAATTGTTTAATACCATAGATGGTAATGTCTTCAATGGATTAACATCAAATCCAATGACCCTGAAAACCCAAAAGACAAATACACTTGTGTTTCCATCCAAGTACTAATATAAATACATTTCTGCTGTCTTTAATACAAATACTGACCTTTCCAGATAAACATGATGCTCTTATCTAACTAAAAGTGGCAATTCTAAAATTCTGAAATTATTTCATGGAAAGACTAACAAGACTGCAACTGCAGAAGAGTACCCACAGGAAAGAAGTGATATTCAGGGGAGCAGGTTTCCCTGGGGGTGGCAGATAAAATTAAATAGTGGGCTGTAGTGTTGTGGGCCAGGTATGAAAGGTCATTATGTGACAAAAGCTGCTCAAGGGATTTCACTGACCATAACATAAGGTCATGTAAGTAACTGGGGACCGGTGGCACTGAAGGGTGTTCTTCCTCTAACATGTGAAAGCATCTCGCTCATGAGCCTTAGTTTGCTAATCAGCAAATGTTAGCATATTAATAGACCAAACTAAGATGCCATGTTAGCATTGTAACTGCGAGCATATAATAACTTGCAAAAGTCAGCATTTAGCTCAAAGCATACAGCTAAGTCACTAATGTAGCTGTAGATGACCTGCTCTTGTTTGTCACCAGCTTCCCTTTCACAACGGCTTTGTTGAGTCAATTTATAGAAACTGGCACACCTTGGTGGTCTGGGGGTTTAGGGGCCTCTCATTTCTCTGCAAAAATAAAGCTTTAAGCCTGTACAGGCTTGGTTTCTCTAGAATTGGTTTGACTTTCTTTATCATCAACTCAGTACTTCAGAATTGTATTTAAACTTTTTTGTACACCTTTAATAAAACACATGTTCTAACTACAGACTGTGCCTTATAAAACTACTACTAGGTTTGAAAAACATCTGCTAAATAGTCAGTACTTCAACAGTGATACAGTGCTGTTGGGGTGTTATTGGTTTCATAATGTGTATATCAGGTAGTATGTGGTACAGATGAAAATGTTGCGTGAAATGGGAATTTGTGAAATATATGTCTAACATTGGTGTGCTTTACCATGTTGATATATCGTGTGAACATATGCATCTATCAATAAAATGAAACATAAAAACTATGAGCCATTATTTCAACACAAACATTACATCAAGCACAGGTGTTACGCTGCCTGTCACCTCCCCTCAAAAGGCCCGATGGCAGCTTTGCAAAACTGCCGTCGGGGGGAGTAGAGAAAATATATAAACATCCAGGCACATTTTATCCAGAACCACACTCCACTCAGTCTGTGGCCTCAGTGGACTACAAGATCAACACACACATGTTAGACTGGGATGTTTGAGGCCAGTGCCTGAGGATCCTAAACAAACCCAAACTTGCCAGAACGCTGAAGAAAAAGCAGATGTTCACTGCTCCCACCAGCTGCCATGGAGAACTTTGGAGAAGCTATGCATCATCGTGTATTAGTGTTACAGACTCATCATCTCACATGAGTCTGGAACAGCCAACTGCAAACTATTTCACAACTTATGTCCACAGTAAGATGAAATGCTTTCATGTCTTAATGACGACAGACATTTTATACTTAATACAGTCAGAGCTGGACTTTTCACATCTGAGAAAGGAAAAGTCCAACGATTGTCTTTGCATCCAACTCATGTGCAATGTAATATGGATGGGAAAAAGGAAAGACTCTCAGGTTTTACCTAAGGGATTTATGATTCTGACATCCATTAAACCACGCTAAAACATCAATACCAGCACTCACCAGTTTTTCTGAAAGCAGCAACTTTTTCTAACAAAACTTGGTGTTTAACACGATGTTGATGCTGTGGCATCTGTCACTTCTACAGAATTTACAAATTGCTTTGGGTAATTTCCTAGAAAACCCAATTCAACTTCCAGAAAAACTTGCACAATTTCACGCCAGTGGATATTAATGAAGTCTGCCAGGCACATTAGCTCATTAATAATATTACAAATTAACCTATGATGAATTGGCAGACTGCACAATAGACTGTTCTAGCCCTGCTGTGACCAGTCTCTTATCTGACCTTTACAGATACAAGCAGCAAAAGACACGGGAGACACAGAGACCCTTGTGGGGCAGGACTAAGACAGCAGATGTCTCCTTCATAATGGAGAGGTCTGTGGACCTTCTTACATTGTGTCAGTATCCAATAATAGATTATTTTAATTTCTACAGACACTTAAGGGAAAATTTGTCTTAAAAGACTTAATGACTGAAAATACAGAGTTCTGTAGACTTGTGAAGCTGATTTTAATTACTTGCTTCGTCTGCAGTGTTTTATTACAGAGCCCAAACATAAGATCCTTCATAAGATACAGTCATGTGAAAAGAAAAAAACTAACTAACTAAATACACCTGAGGATTTAATAGCTCATAGGACCACCTTTAGCAGCAACAACATCAAGTAATCATTCTCAGTATGACTATCAGTCCATTGTGGAGGAATTCTGGCCTACTCCTTTTTATAACATTGCTTCAGTTCTCTGAGAATTGCAGGCATTCTCACTTCCACATTTCAACTGAGTTGAGGTCTGGACTTTGATTTGGCAATTGCAACACCTTGATTCTTTTCTTTTTTCAGCCATTCTGTTGTAGATTTTCTGTGTGCTTCGGATCATTGTCCTGTTGAATGACCTGATTTTGCCAAGTGCTTTAGCTGTTGGACAGATGGTTTCACATTTGGCTCTAGACTGTCTTTGGTGTACAGAAAAGTTCAAGGTGCGCCCAGGTCCTGTGGCTGAAAACAAGCCCAAATCATCACCCCTCCATCATTGCGCACTGTGCATTATAGCCAGATATCATCATTTTGGTCTCATCTGTCTGAAGGACACTGGTCCAGAAATCTTGTGGTTTGTTCAGATTAAACTTTGTAAACCTAAGCTATGCTGTAATGCTATTCTTCTGGTAACATTTCCAAACAAGCCATATATGTTCTTTTTCTAATTACATTGTGATGAACTTCAACATTTAGCATGCTAACTGGGGCCTGTAGAGTCTCAGATGCAGCTCTTGGGTTTTATGGAATTTCTCTTTACATTGCACAGTCTAACCTTGGAGTACGCCCACTCCTGGGAAGCTTGGGGCATTGTGCACACACATCTTAATGCTCCAGAGCAGCAAACTGCCAAAATGTCTGCTTTTATAGGGGTGGTCACATTGGCTGACGATAAATTAATTAAGTACACTTGATGAGCAGAGCCTGGCTGTTACCTACCCTTACTTACCTTTCATATGGAAGCAGTAAGGGTGTACTTAGTTTTTCACAGGACTGCATAGACGCTTGACAACTTTCTTTTTCACATGACTGTACATGGTAGTCTGTACATGTGCATTTGAGGTATCATTTGTGCATATGGAGTAATATAGCAGCAGCAGCAGCTATATCTTATAATTTATTATTAATTTTTAATATGGCAAAACGTAAGTGACTAATAGTAATAGTATTTACAGGAACGTAGCATGTGAACAAAGAACTCCCAACCCAGATTTGTCATTATCCATAGGTGCGCATTACATCTGCACAGTGCATTTAGTGAGATTATCTGGCCACTGGCAGATAGCCTTTCTCCCAAAGGCCACAATGACATTATGTCCACATCAACTCCCACCCTCTGAACTAAAGTGGCAAAACTGTCCAACCTCCCACTAACACTGCATTAAAAGTGGTGTAAACAGCGATATGGCGAGAAAGATGAATGGTCCTGTCTAGCTCCAAGAAACCCTTAGAATTTTAAAGGGAACATATAAACTAAAATGCAGTTTACTGTATACATTACTTCCACAAAGACAGACACATATTTGTAAACATGAACACATTTTTCTGTGAAGCTTGAGTCAAGTTGCAAACCTGAGGTATTCTCCAGAAACAAAACATAGCACTACATCAAGACAAACAAAGAAGAAGAAGAAAAAAATCATGCAGCGGTGGAAAGTAATTAAGTAAATTCCATTCAAAAATACATTATTTACATTTTCTACTACTGTTTTCTGGTACTCTACTACATTTGACATACATGTTGAACTTCTACCTGAGAGCTTTAGTTACTTTCTACATTTCAGATTTAGATTTTGCTTTTTAAAAATTACAATATGCTTATCATATACAATGTACTGCTAAAGATTTAACCAGTAGTTCCAGCCCTTTTGGACACTAACATTAATTTTAAAAAATTGACCACAAAGCAAAGACAACAGAAGGATCCTAAAGTAAGACTTGCAAACTGTGATTTTTCTACCTTCTCTTCCATAGATTATCTTATTTCCATCAGATTTAACTTGTCATTGGATGGGTGCCACCATACCACCTAGAGGGAATCACAGGACTAAATAACCTGAAAGTATATAAAGTGGCTAAATCAGCTGCACCTCAAGCAATAAAATGCTGTATACACACTGATACATAAATACTACAAAATTCTTAAAGAGTACTTTTACTTTTGATATTTTAATATACATTTGTTGATAATTCTTCTGTAACTTTCCTCAACTGGGATTTTGAAAAGAGTACATTTGCTGTACTTTTAATGAGGTTAAAAATCTGCATACTTATTCCAGCTCTAAAAATAGGACAACAGTTTTGACAGGGCACAGATTAATGATCTTCAATTTCCACATATCTTTAATATAAATCAAATTGCTATGAAGCTGAAAATATGACCAAATATAGAATGAGTTTAGCAAATTTGTCTGAAACAAAAGGTTTCTTCTTTAACAGTATATATGATGCATATAAATCTGGGGACAAGTCACAATAAGAAATACAATGAAATGACTATGCACAAATGGTGATTACATATACTTTTTATAATGGCCCTTAATTATGCAATATTAGCTTTTAAAAGAAAGCTTTGTTTTTAGTCCAAATGTGAGGCATAGTCATCTGTTTTAGGATGTATTTCACCTTTAACACAGCATGAGACAGCATTGCTACTGAGAGCTGCTGAGCTTGAGCTCTGTATGGGACCACCAGCAGAACTGGTTCTCTCATAAAAGCGCAAATGGAGCAATAATTTGGTGCTATTCATCTAGGTCAAGAGAATACATGCAGCTGGTTAAGACGAAATAAATTACAGCGTCATACTACCAGCAGAATCATGTGGTGACACAGAATACTAATTTTCAGTGTTCTCTCTTACATTTTACTTTGTCTACACACACTCAAAACATGCATACAGGCTTCCCTCAGTAATGCATGAGCGGTTCTTAGTGCACAGACTGGAGAGCAAAGATTAAAAAGAGAAAGCATGGAGAAAACTGAGGGTGGAAATGGTTTGTTTAAAAAATGTGTTAATTTGTAATTGTTGTGGGGAATGATAACCTATATAGCGGATGTTGTTCCACAGAAAGGATTAACATAGTGACATGTGTATATGGTTGCAGAATAGACACTCTATAGTCAGCATTGTGCAGGTGTCTTCGCATGAATCTGCATCTCAGCATGTGCCCATGCATTCAGAGTGAGGAGGGTCAGAGACACCTCAACGGGCGCAGTGTCTGAGTGAATAAAGGTCATTATTGTAGAAATGGAGATGGAAAACAGGGAAACAAATGAGGAAAACAAAGATGAGAGAAAAGATTAGAAAAATCAGAAAAACATACTGTGAAAGTACAGACAACATAAAGAAAAAGGAAGATATTCACCAAAAGAAATATATCTTATGTCCAACTAAAACTGTGTAGCTCTTGGATGATTTTTTTTTCCTGAGAACTCTGTGTTCATGACATTTTTAATAAGACATTGTCTATTTAATTCACATGTCAAAAAACAAACAGCAATTCAAACTTTTGCTACATCAACTTGTAATTTAAACAGACAGCAAGGGAGAAAAAGAGGATAGGTCAGTGGTCAACATATTATGTATGCCGTACTTACTCAGAATTAGCCATGATCCTGGGTGATGGAGAGGGTAGAGATGTGGTGGAGGTGTCACAAAGTTTCCACTCACTTCTGCCTGTTTTAGTGCTGCAGTTCACCTTCCCACCTGCGAGATGCTGCTATCATGCTAAATCCTGAAGGAAAACAACCATTAACCCAAGCACATAAGGTATAAAGTATGAGCTTTTACTAGTGCCACAAATGCACTAATTTACATGCCAGTTGTTGTGCTGTGTTAAATCTAATGCACTCTTACACAGCAACCTTACTCTAGAGTCTTTAGTTTATGAATTTTGTAAGCATCTTGAAGGGGTGTTAAATTTCCTATATGGCAACTTTGGAGGCTACTTATATGATTGTGTGCAGCACATTATAATCACAGTACTCTGACATTTGACACAGTAGCAAATTGGTTAACCAAATGAAGCTTCTTAACGCCATACAGCAATAAGTATCAGCCCCAACCTTGCAGGCTTTGTAAGTTACAAATCCTTTTTAAAAGTGCAAAACAAATTATGTTTCCGAGGTAACGTGGGGAGACTTTGACCTGCCCAAAATATGATCTACACATGCAGCAGTTAAAAGAAAAAAGGCTGGTTTAACCCCAAAACTAATACACAAAAAACTTGTGTTAATCTAAACTTGCACTCAGTCATGAACCTTTAAATGCTAACTGCTCTCAAATATTTAACACTCCACAGAGTTGGGTGCATGTCAGACTTCCCACGCTACATTAGAGTAATAATAGCACCTGATATAATCCTGCACTGATTTACTTGCTGTTATCAGAAAAATTAAACCATACTTGTGCGTACAGCGACTAAGAGGTCCTGTCTATACATAAATGGATTATATGCCAGGACAGGACCTACCTGCGTGAGATTTACATTGTTGATGGATAATTGAGCCTCCCGCTGCCCCCTTGCTGATAGTGATGTCTCCCTCGGCTGTGATCAATGTAAGCGAAGCAGCAGCAGGCTCGCAGAGTGTGTAGGCTGCAGCTATCCTTGGCACTTTTACATTGGACGAGCACCACCACCACCGCCGCTGCTGCTGCTGCTCCTGCTCCTTCCGCTGCTCGGATTTCAGTGCAAAACCAAAGAGGGGCTGAAGCTTAAATGCAAGAAGCATCGTCACTCCGCAAAATCATATTAGGTGTAATTGTTATCAGATAACGGCCCCTTAAGTGCAGCTACCTCCTCGCTGGGGCTGATGAGTGTTGATCCAGATCCAGATCCCGCGCCCCAGTGGAGGGTTTCCCCGGCGAGCGCAGCGGGGAACCCTGCGAGGGGAGCTGTCCAGGTGCTGAAGCGAGCCCTGACGAAGCCTCGGATCTCTTAACGACCCCCTTCCACAGCAGCAGCCGGACAACACAAAGCGAATTTCATCCAGAGGCCACCAAAACATTGACGTTTTTGTGCCGGAGACTGACAGTAGCCAGCGAATCGTGTGACATTTGCATCGCTCCGGTCACGACATAGCAGTCTAAAAATGTTGGCCGTGGGGTGGTTGTGTGTGTATGTGTGTGAAAAAGAAAAAAAAAAAAAGAAAGCCTGTGAGTAATTTTTCTCAATTCCCGAATGAGGCCAATTTGAGAGCGGATTATCGCCACAGATTTTATTAGCTTTACGCCTGGTTGGTCGTCCCTCTCCGTGTCATGAGCGTTTTTTATGGTTTCCCAAAATAAAGATACTATGGGAATATAAATTGCCTTTACAGCAATTGGCTTAACCGTTTGTCATTCATCGGGATTAGCCAGTCGATGGTTAAAGCGCACATCAATCAGACCGAAGCGTCTCTTCCTTTATTTAAACACGCCTGGACGTGGGCTGCTGAAGATGTTATAGGCTGAGGCGCAGATTTCAGGGTGTGCGCAAAAAACGAAAACCGGTGATCTAAATTAACTGTAGTAGGCCTGTAGTTACAACCGAGGAAGGCTGCTGAGGATGGCTTTCAAACATGCAGCTGGAGTGCTTTCAACAGCGGTGGGGTTAAGAAAATCAAAGTAATGACAAACATAGATTTATTTATACTGTCTGGTTGTAATTTATTGAGGAGATGCGCAACAGAGATATGATTTGGCACATTTAGAAAAGTGCTTAAACTGAAAAACCACTTTGTTCACCAAGCTATTTAAATTCATTTTAATTCTTCAAAAACTGTCAAGGGTGGAAAAATGTACAATAAAAAGAGGGAAACACGTATCAACGGAGGTCTAAATAATTCATTTTAAAAAGTAAAATATTGTAAATTTCTTGAAAACATCCATTCTTGCTACAATCATTTAAGTTTTTACAGAAAACATAGGTAATTTTTAACACATAACTGTAAGAACCTGAACAACACAATATGACTTGGAAATTGCACCTTTGTCAGTTTTTTCTTCCTTTTTTTCCAAGTGATGAGAAAGCAAAGTATAAAATGACAGGGTTATCTGATAAAAAGTCATTATAACTCAGAGCATCCTAAAGGCTTCAATGATTTTTGCAACTTTTATAATTGTGCAACTAAAGGTTTCAAAGAGGAACCCTTACTTTAGCCCTAAATTTAGCACATCATATTTATTTTTTCAATTATTCTAACATCTAATAATCCAAAATAAATTCAAATTTTCCCTAACTTGCGACATTTGTTAATTTCCAATCACCAACACATGCTTTATAAAGTCACAAATTGTAGGGAAGCCAAAACTAAAGTAAGGTGAAAGTGAGACTGTCAGTTTGTCATTTACACACCCAACAGGGCAGCTATTCTGAGCTATACTTAGATGATGTACACTGCCAAGTCCAACAATTAACAGTTAGGAGTAGGTAGTAGCAGATGTGATCTAACATGTGGGAAAAAAAAATAATAAAGATGGCCTAAAAGTCTAACTGAATTCCCTGTACATAAACTGGAAATTGGAAATACAATGAGTATGCATTTGTAGGCTACAGTGGTGAATGTAACTTCAATTGGTAGGGCAAATTTGTAAAAAAGTTAGCTGAATAAGAAGGCAGACTGTTTCTGCCTAAACTTACAGAAGGCCCTGACTTATCATGAATTAAAAGTGCCTTTGCAGAATAAACAACTTAAAGTGCCCCGATTATGCTTCAAGTTTTTTTTTTAAATAGCTTTTTGTGCATGTAAAGGGTTTGCAAAGTTACAAAGTCCACATTCATTGGGAGTTCTTCTCTCTCACAGAAATACTCTTGCTGAACTGTCTGAAACTTTTACTTTCCAGGCTCTTTATCCAGTGACTTATCTATGTCACTATGTAACACAGTGCCATAATGCCTGCCTGGTGGCTAGCTTTGCACGCCCTCAGACAAAGAATTTGTATCTGACTGATCCAAGGGCAGCCAACTGCCTTGTGTCATCAAATGTTCACTAAAGCTGCTTCTGCTAACTAACGCTAAAACGTCTCAGCTAGGAGCAAAGCACATGCTCTGGTGACCTGAAGACACTGTAAAATATTCCCTGTGCATTCACCGTTAGCCTAGTGCAAAAATTCTAATAAACTCCTAATAAAGATCAATCCATCCGTGTTTTTTTACATATCCAATTCTGAGTCACAGGAGACTATCCCAGCTGTACACCCTGAACAGGTTGTCAGGGCTAACAAAGAGAGACAATCATTCACGCTCATATTCACCCCATGGCCAATTTATGATCATCAGTTATCCCAACCAGCATGTCTTTGGATTGTAGGGGGAAGTTGAGTATCCACGCACACCACAGGGAAAATATGTAAATACTACACAAAAAGGCCCCAGCCAGCTGGCAGATTCAAACCCAAGACCTTCTTACTGTGAGGCAACCATGCTCACCACTGCACCACTGTACTACCCTCTAGATAATAGTGATTTTCTTCAAACATTTTTCTGTTTCTGCTGAAAAGTAAAATTATCATGAAACACTGATGCAAACACACCCCAGTAAGTAGGGTAAAGCAGCTGTCACTCGCACTCTGAACTCCTAAAATACTGAAATTTATGTAAAATATTGTTTACATGAATCAAAGAAAATTGCTGTGCTCTGATTTACGCTATTTATATGTAAAAAGAGCACACAGGGAGAAGGCTTCAATGCTGTTATGATGTGACTAAAGCTTTATGTTGGCAGCAAATGTTCTGTATACAACAATGACTTGGTTTCTTAATGTCATCTGACCAATCAAAGCAGTCCAGGCTTCTCATGTGGGTGGGCTCAAAGAGACAGACTCTAAAAGGGAGTATTTCAGATAGAGGGTGAGAAAGGATACTACAGCACTGTACAGTATGTGAAAAGCAATGTGGTTTTTGAACATTTAAGCATGTAAACCCTTTCTTTTACACTCCAAAAATACAATCATGTGCCTGTAAATGAGCGTAATAGGGGCACTTTAACAACAGTTTGACAGACATAATTGTGTATACTCACCTGCAAAGCAAACAGTCCACAAGAATGATATCAGAGGATAAGATATGCCTTGAATGTGTACGGAATTTGGGTAAAATATACACAGTTTTACACTATACCACATCTGAAATTTTAAAGTTTGTATTTTTTTTGTCTTAACTGAGTGACTGTTGGCATCCACAGTCTCTAAGGGACACAATAACAAATGTTGCCATTACACTGATAGTTAAAGGGATCATTGTCCTGCTTTATGAGTAGAAACAGTGACAGCAATATTCTTTGCTGGAATGTACATTTGTACATAATGTTTGTTGTTCCCGACTGCTGTTACAAACAAAAGCATGGTGTGTCATTTTTTATCCTGTGAGTTGACTGTTACTGCAGGACATTCAGCCTAGATGGACCAGGGTCATGACAGTAGTGTACTCGTGCTGCAGGCTGTCCGTGTCAGTGTCACACAGTGTGTAGTCATCTTTTATGATTCGGTCACAGCCAATCTCGCCATTTCCAAACAGGCCAAAGAGTGGGGTGCTGGGGAACACCTTGTGAAAAGCATCTGCCTCCACATTGCTTTGGTTGTAGTAGTTCTGGCCTCTCCCCACACAGGCAAACATAAATCCCAGGGTGTTTTTCTCTGGAATTTTGGCTGCTTTTAGCCGCCGGATTGTGGTTTCAGCTGCTTTTGCGGTGCTGATGTCTTCATCCAAGAGCACAGACGCCCCCTGAACTTTAGGTCCACTCAAGGCCAGGCCCATCACACCATACGTACCCGGGCTACAGCTACAGAGTGAGAAATGATGCAAATGGTGAGTATTGCAGAGTGCATAGTAAAAAACGCCACTCACAATTTAACTGCAGTGCCATATTTATCAAAATCAATCAAATCCTATTGGCAGAGACACAAAGGGAATACCTGACAGAGAAATACACATGTCAAATTTCAGAATGGTTTTTGCTAAAGTATTCTCTCATGCCATAGATTATCATAGTTGCCCCTGGGTGCTGATGATGCAAGTTTGATGGACTACTACAGGATCAGCTATCAGACTAAAAGTATTTGTAGGAAATAAACTATTACATTTTCCAAAACCATCATTCATCCTGTTTTCCCCATAAATATATGGCTTATAGAGGAAATTAACTCACCAACGTCTGGGAGGACAGAAGGCACTGTCTACCAACCCTCCAGCAATCAGAGCTTTGCTCTTCCCAAGCGGCTCTAGTATCTGGTTTAGGAAGCGTGCTCCTCCTGGTTTATACGCCTCATAGAAGAAAATCAGTACCACACGCAGCTCTGGGTTGTCAACTAGTCCTAGAAAGAAATTATACAAAAAAGATTTACAAAAACAAGGAATGCAAGATTTTATGGAAGTTTAGATTACTGAATGGCTGGGGTGCTAATACTCACCTGCTTCTTTCAGGGCTGTCGGGGAGATGGTCTTCTTACAAAAGTGAAAGGGCTGAATGTGGACACCCTCAATGCCTGGAAACATAACTGCAAAGCCAGCCTCCCCCTCCTGGTACTCCTGGGGAGGGCTGGAGCAAGAGCCACTGGGCATCACTGCACAGAAAACCAATCATGAAGCACCAAAAAGTATATGTTGTTCTGTGTATTTCTTATACAGATTAAAATTTAGGGAGGAAAGTAGAAGAAACAATCCAAAGCTTTATCATTTCTTTGATTTATGGTATTACTTTTAAGAGATTCATAAGTGAAACAAACTATGGTAAACTGAGGTTCAAGAAAACATTATTTAAATGTTTCATTTAAAAAAAAAGATTTTTATCTATAGCCAGTTACAGAGCATCACCATCTACTGGCGACGAGAGAAACTGCAACTTAACTTTTGTGGCGGTGCATTCTGCAGTGGGGATGACTGTTTTTAAATATTGAACCAAACAAGGACAATAGTAAAGGACCACTGAAAATTAATCAAAATGTACAATGGGTGACTTCACAAACATGAATCAAAGGAATTCAAATTTTTGCAGATGGCTGTGGTACTTTGAAACTACATGACTGGCTATGTTGCCATTTATATACACGATCACGACACAGACAAGCATTCACTAATCCTAAGATTATTATTATTGTTATTGTAGAGTGCGCCTGAGCAAAACAGATGGGGTACAAGCCAGTCTGTAGATCACTGAAACCCTTTCAGCATGTTCAACAAATGCAGATATTATCCTTTACTGTGTAATTTATCTCCAGATCCTACAGCATTTCTATAAATATGAATAAATAGCTAGCTGTTGAATTTCTTCTGATCTGTCTTTAGCTGAATTAGCTGTGCTTATTGACCCTGTGATGACCTTTATTTGCAATATCACCAAATGTAAGTGTTATCACAAACTGCCGACTGCCACTAAACCTGACAGACGATGGGAGCCTGATAAGTCATCATCTTGAGGAAAGAGAACATTGCTGATGGAGAGTCACTTCTGCGGAGGGTTGTGATTATATAGAGAAATGAGGAGCACAGCACCAGGCAGACTAGGCAATCTATCAGTGGGAGAGGCAGGGAGATGCAAGCCACCATTGGTACTTTCCAACTATGCAACAGTGGTGGGGATTAATGTGTAGTCCTCCCTGCTGACAGGTGAACTATCCTTCTTGAATTTGCAAGAAACTGGTTACCTTTCATTTTTAGAGCATGGTAGTATATTAATAACCCATGTATTTGGTGCTATTATAGCTTTGGAGCTTATTAACAATAATGTTAGGTTATATCAAGTATTGAGATCTTTTACAATTTTATTTGGGGCTAAGGATGGATTATATTTTCTTCTTCATAAATGAGGAAATAAGAGAAACACAGAGAAGAGGAACACTTACAAACTATGCCTGGTGCAGCAATGCCCATGACATCACAGCCTTTGGGGAAGAGCACGTTGAGTTCTGTGTCTGGACTGTAGCGGCTCTTTTTTGCTTCAATGTAATTGAGAAAAAAAACACAATAATGAGAAAGGTCACTCAAGTGTAGTACTGTGAAATCTTTTTGGCTTTTCAGATGCTGTGATTCTCATCCATCATCCAGTACCATTATGGAGGCTTATGATGCATTCCAAATTTGTTTTGTAACATGGCAATGGTCCCAGACATACATTCAGAATCATAAAGTATTAGTGGTAACAGCAAATAGGACAAATAGTCCCGCTACACTGTGTGTGGCTCCCACAGAGCACTAAGTGGTGTACTACGAAGTAAGGTTAATGGGTTAGTGAGGTACTGTATGTTCAGCTTAAAGCGAGTTTTCAATATCACAAAGGGCTCTCTCTTTCATCCTGGCAGGATTTTTAGCATTTTTTTCTTCATGATATACTTAAAGATTGGTCTGTTTTCTTAACTGAAAGAACACATACTTACATACAGATAAGGACAAAATTATTTCTCCCCCATGAAATTTAAAGTTTCTTCCAAATTTTTACAAGTGCTTTTTAAGAGAGCAAGGAATTTTAATCATAGCATTCCTAAACATCCTAGTTTTATTTTGGATGCTTACATTTTTTTACTTTGCAAACAGAAACAAAATTATTTCGTAAAAAACAAAAACTCCCAGAGCCAAAATTATTAGCCCCCTTAAGAACTGACCTTTTTATTGAGCCACAGTGCAAATCACTGGTGTACAATGATTATGCTTTAATTTTGTAATGCTCAAAGCTAGTAAAATTCAAGCTAAAACAGACTGTTGTCTTCCAGTGTGCGTATAGTATAGTATAGTATAGTATAGTATAGTATAGTATAGTATAGTATAGTATAGTATAGTAAGGATCCGAGTTGTCACTTGAGAAAGCATCACGGCAAAAACAAAAGAAATCAGTTTGGACTTCAGAAAAAGAACTGTAGATGCTAACAAAGCAGGAGAAGAACATACAACATGATCACAGCATTTTTAAAACTGGAGTGAGAAGTATCATCAAGGAATTTAAAGAGAGCCACACAAAACAAGTCTGGCAGAGATGTGAAGCCAAAGATTTCAAAGAATCTAGAAAGAAAACTAGTGAGAGATGTATTTAAAGATCCCAGAACAACTACCAAGACACTAGTAAATGTCTTCGCCATATCAGGAATTCTAGTCTCAAAGAAGACAGTCAGTAGAGCCCTGCAAAAGAGGAGAGAGGTGTGTAACCTAAAGAACACCATCCCCACAGTGAAACACAGCAGTAGGAGTATTATGCTGTGAGGATGCATCTGGAATTGGGAATCTCATCAAGGTGGAAGGAATCACGAAGAAAGAAGGATGTGTGCAAATTCTGAAGAAAAACATAATAATAATAATAATAATAATAATAATAATAATAATAATAATAATTTTGTCCTCATCTGAAAATACATAAAATTACATATGTTCAGATGACACAGAAAACACATAAATATGTTTTTTCGGCTGAATCCTGATTTGCTGCCCTGTGAGTTTGACACTGCTGGAATTACAGAAAACAGAACACATTATAAATTGATTAGTCTTTTTTTACCATCACTGAGAATATTCCATCAATAAAATTAATTTCACTTTGATTTGGCCAAATACTGAATTGATACTAAAAATACTACAAACATGAAATTAATGTTGATATCTACTTCATTATGAGAGAGTATCAAACCAAAGCCCACTTCCTGAATCACCCACTTCTTGGGTTTAATGTTTTGTTGAGGCAGCTAAAGCAAAGAAAGCCTGTCTATGTTAAACATGCTTTGTAGGACACTCATCTGATCTCAAAAGTCAAAGGGATATAATACAGAGATTTCATCTGGAATTACATGAAAAGACAGAGGACAGTGAGAATAGATCCACAAAAAAAGCTTTGGTCAAGTTATTCAAGATGCTTGGAACAACCAAATTTAAAAAACTGTGCAAGTGTGCCTAAAAAATTCGAACAGTTTTTAAATTTTCTGTGAGTCGGTTTCCTGTCTCTCTTCAAAATGCGTGAGGGAATTCAAATACAAATGTTCTCTATCCCTTCTAAATTATCATTAAGGCAAGGTTAGTACAAACTCTTCTAATACACATCTGCAATGTTGTCCATATGGATAGAATACACGTAAAATCTCATTTGAGAAATACAACACGAAACTAAAGACAACAAACAAATACTCATTTGTAAATGTTTAAAACTTGTTGGTACAGTATGAATACCTACGGATGCTGTAGTTTGAGGCATTTCAACATTTTAAACTTTACAGGGTAAGTCGTCAATAAACTTACATTTCACTGCTTTTCTCATCAGGGATATGCATTTGCAAAAAGTTAAGCCAAACAATACTGCATGAGAGAGTTGTGTCCTAATGGAAATATTCTGACTACAAAAGAAATATATTTCATACCCACCTTTGCTCTGTCTGTAGCAATAACCTTGTCCATTGAAGGCCTCACAGTCTACCATTACCAGGACTGTTTTAGGCAGGAGATATACTTTCTGCAAATAATTAGAAGAAAAGTACATATTAAAAATGTACAATACATAGCTCACATCATGCTGAAAATGTCAGACTTTTTGTCTTAGTAGCTTAAAGGTTTCATGTCTTTTGAGAATCTTCAGTGCAACTTGAAATAAAATTTAGATTTAAATAATACTTGGCTCTAGATTGCAAGTGACTAACCAAAGGTTTTGTCAAACCTTTAGGTTTTCACCTAATGACTGTAACAGGAAACATTTCCAGCTGTGTTTGTGCACAAAAATTTAGTGGCTTTCTTTGCCTAGAAGCCCCTTTTGACTAGTTGCACTACACGTTGAATTTTTTTTTTTCAGCTGTGTCAGAATTGTAACTGAACTGAGAAAATAGAGTACACGTGGCAAAAAGTTTGTACAATTCTAACAAGCTTGAAAGTTAACATATGGCCACTTTTATTCTTCAACACAGCCTGAACTCTCTTGAGCAAGCTTTCATGTCATTTTTTTAGGTAATCTTCAGGAATAGTTCACCAAGTTTGTTGAAGGACATCCCAAAGCTCTTCTTTGGGTGTTAGCTACCTTTTGTTGTATTCTCTGTCAAGATGATCCCACAATGCTTCAATAATGCTAAAGTCCAGGTTGTGAGAAGGCCAATTGATGACTGACAGTGTTCCATTCCATTCTAACCAGGTAGGCTTCTACTGCACTGACATTGTGTTTGGGACTAAAACATGCTGTCAATGCCATTCAGATATTTTACAGACTGTATTCCAAAGTGGATAAAAATCTGATGGTACTTTTCTGAACTCATAATTTGCCAGTTTTCTCAATTGTTTAAGGACACATTGCACACCATGCCAAGATATGCCAAGTTTTTGGCTAATAGCTCTTTGGCAATCACCTTAGTGGTGCAAAAATAGTATTTTAAGCCTGTCAAACTGTTATCTTTGGAATCTTTTTGTAGAGTCAACTAAAGAAATGGGAACAAATGCTGCTTTTTTGCAACAGACTTCCTGTAACAAGATACAATTTAAAATTGGTTCTTTGCTATGTTGTCTGTCATGTAGCTATAACACTGGTTCATCCCTTGTGTCAGGTGCCTTTTTTATGCTTGTATGATTCAAAGGTCAGAGTTAAGTGGTTTAAAAAACAAAAAAAAAAATCCTGTGAAAATGGTCAGGTAAAGAGACTGGACTGAAAATTGTAGAAAAGTAGCCAATTTCCAAAGAAAAACTTCAAAAGCCCTTCAGAAAGCCTGGAGAACTATTGCTTAAGGTCACTTTAAATTACAAGAAAGTCTGGCTCCTTGGAAGCAAAATATAAAGAAATGAGGGGTGTCTCAAGGCTTTTGCACAGTACTGTGGCTCACACTGCCACCACATGAGTGCTGACACCGATAACAATGTGCGGACTTTGTGCAACTTCGAGGTCTATGGAGGAATCTCAGATGGGCAAGTGACCAGGGTGTGAGCACAACAAAGCAGAGGGCTTAAACTCAACCAAGCAACAGAGCCAAGAGGGTGAGCACGATGAGCATACTGCTGTAACAGTATTAATGAAATGGTGTCCCCATGCAAACCTTTTACATCTAAACCAGACATGTCCAAAGTCTGGCCCAGAGACCAACTGCGGTCTGATGTAAGAGTTTATACAGCCCTTGGCTCCTGCCTTACAAATATTTATTTATGGCCCACCAGCACTGTCAAACAGAATTAGTAAATTATACCAGTTTAAAATGCAATTTCTCTTTTCATCTCATGGTGACAGCAGCACGTAATCTATGTTACAAGCTCCTGGATAGTTTCTGCCACTTGGTAGCTTTAAAAAGAGAAAAGTTGATAGTGAGGGTGCTGCTTCAAGGAGAGATAAAAATTGAAATTTTTTTTCACCGAAAACCAAAAAAAATCATGCTTGCCTAATTCACCAAGCAAGTACTGTAGTGCATAAGGAATTCAATGTAAAGAGACACCATCAGACAAAACATGCTAAGACATAAAACAAGCTTACAAGGAGTGTACTAAAAAGTTAAGCAATTCCAAGCTGGCTCACACAGCCCCGTGATTCAAAGGAAAATAACACCAAAGCAAGGTATCAAGTCTCATGTTAAACATGGCAAAAATTTTACTGATGCTGGGGTTTATCAAGTACTGTCATGAAAATGGTGAAAAACATTTGCCCAAGATTTTTTTCTGTAACTTTTATGACTTAAAAGGGAGGGACTGCTGGTTCTTGAGCATTTTCCCATTAATAAATCTGGCACTCTTTTAAAAAATGTTTGGACACCCCGGTTGAAACTTTAACTCACGTTCCCTCAAGTCTTTAGTTAGTAATAATTGGAGGAGAGCTCAGATGTTTACCTCCACTTCTTCAGCCAGGATGCTGCAGAGAGCATGGACCTCTGTGGGGGATGGTCCGGTAGCTGACACCCAGGCCAGCTGCTGCTGAATCCTGAGAACTCTGCGAGCACAGTTTCTCCAAAGTCTGCACACACTGAGAGAGACAAGGACACTCAGGCTCACTCGCTAACCAGAGTCCTGCACTATGAAGTAGGATTTGCGCTAATTTAAGTAACTTCAGAGTTAACTCCAGGTTTTCAGTACGACAGCGATTCACTCTTTATTGGGGTAACTTGTGCCGCAGACCTAACCTGCTCCAGAGCAGGTTAAGTTCTAGATTTTTTTCTTTCTTTCTTTATTTCAGAAAAAATGTAAAACATATACAACAATTATATGAATGACATTAAAACCAAGATAACACAAAAAAGTGAGACAACACTTGTTTCCAATGTGGTCCTTAAAACAAATGACAATCATAACTATTATAAAAATAAAAACATGTAGACCAAGAAACCCAATAAACTAATAAAAAATATAAGTGTTATTTTCCTGGATAAACATTTGATTAAAAAGATAAGATTTTACAGCTAACATAAAACTAACTAAATTTTTAATGCACTTGATGTTATCCGGAAGTGCATTCCAGGATTTAATACCAGTTTTAAAAAAAACAGTAGAAGCACCATAAGGACCAACTCGAGGTATCTGTATACAATGTGCACTTGATCTTGTATTAACTGAACTTGAATTTTGAATAAAACTGAACTGGTCAGATAGATAATTTGGGGCTTGACCATGTAAGATTTTAAATACAAGGTTCAGTTTGAGTTGAGTAGTACGGGATTCCACTGGCAACATATTAACCTGTCTAAATTCATTTGCGCCGAGATGGGTTCTAACCGGTGCATCCAACAAGAAACGAATAATTTTGTTCTGAGACACATGTAAACGTCGCTTGAACTTTTTAGATAATCTAGAGTACCATGCAGTACAAGCGTAGTCATAGTGACACTGAATGAGGGCCAGAACTAATACTTTTTTAGTTTCCCTGCTAAGATTCTTAGCTTGCCGATAGAGAAACTTAAGTTTAGCATTAGACTTTTGTACTGTTTTGTCAGGAATGTTTTCTCCATTCGGAGACTGGTCTAAATTTAGGCCCAAATATTTAACATGCGTTTTACACGCCAGCACCTTATCATTACATTGCACCTGAACGGATTTAGTTTTGTTGAGTCTTCTCTTTGATGCAAAAAGGATAGACTCTGTTTTACCTAAATAGATAGTTTATTGTCAATCAGCCATTCCCTGATTGATTCCAACTCCTTAGAAAGTCTATGTTGAATTACCTCTGGGCTCTTATCTGA
>VUQH01041321.1:37819-51049 GCA_015106775.1 Etroplus canarensis | reverse complement strand
AGTTGGGGAATGGCTGCAATCACCGCATTGTAAGATGGTGAAAGATGTACCCTTAGGCCCCCTCCTCGATTCAGAGACGGTCTTTCCCTTTTCACGTATCTAGAGATAAATATTTCACATTGTTTTCAAATGGAGGCCAATGAAAGACACCTAATAATTGCTCTGTGAACTTGATCATTTGAAAGCAATCGAGAATATATCAGTCAGTGGAGTGCAGGAGGGTATTTCTTTTATTTAGTAACAATTCTGGTTTTGACTGAGGGTGATATCAAAATTTCATCTAGTACTGCCAGCATACTGAATGAGTCAGCATACTGTAGATTTTGTACAGGTCTCCCACATTCTGAGTTAAAATGATAATCACGTTTGTGAAATACCTTGATAACTGAATGGAGTACAACTGATCCTCTAAGGTCTCTTATTTATAGAGCCCAAGGTTATTCATTTTTGAACACATTTTACAGTTAAATCTTGAACTTTCTTTAACTCTTGACGTCTAAGTCAGCATGGGTGGTGACCCTAAACCTTCACAAACCATATATTCTGGAGAAAGGCAAAACAGATTTTTTTTTTGGGACAAAATGTGAATAGTTTTTGATGTGTATCAGTTAGACTGATTATGTTCATTGTTTCCTGATTGCAAAGCCTTGGGAGAACAATTTAATGAAACAGAAATTACATGGTCTAATTGCCTAGATTTATGTAGGGCTTTGCAGGGGTTGGGGTTGGGGTCATCACCGATGATGACTTAGACCTCAGAGGGATAATAGCCCCCCCATTAATATCTATCTAACCAAGTAATTGAGAAGCAAATGATATGTGTACTGTAAGTTTGTGTTAGCATGGCAACAGGCTAACCTTGGTATCTCAGCATATTAACTAGGGATGATCATGGTTTTAGAATAGTTGTTAAATTATCAAATAAGCTGAATGGTTTATGTGACTCTGTCACTACTGGCTCATCCCGGTTTCTGTAGCATGAAACAACTTAGGAGTTAAACTTAGTCCACTGTGGTGGACAGAGGCACCTTGCCCAAGGGTCTTGGCACAGTGGGGCTCTAACCGGGATTCAAACTCACAACCTCTTGGTTATGACCTCGGCACCTTAGCCATTACACCACCACCTAGCTAACTAGCTAACCTAGCAATCTGATCTAAATCAAAATCCAAATCTTTGTAATAGTGGCTAAACAAAGAACATAAGTCCTTTATAATGACCTTGATCCCGAATACAAGCTGCCTCAAGGCTTTTTGCCGATGTCTGGTCATGGTTAAAAAAGTTCAAAAATGAAAGTTGAAGCAACATTGCAACAGTACCTACTGTATATGTGGGATGGACTGTTTTTAAATGTTGCCTTCATGTTGTTAGACTTTCAGGTAAGAGAAAGTTTGTGTTCAAGAACTGCCTGTCTTTATCAGTTCGAATAAAGCCAAAGAAACAACGCACATGCCAAAAAGGTTTTTCAAACTCGCAGTCTCCACAGCACTTCTCTGATCCTTCTGTGCTATTTCATCTTTGCTCTACTTTCTCTCTTCTCTTTCCCCTCACCCTCACAACCGATCGAGGCAGATAGCTGACCCTCCCAAGTCTGGTTCCACTGGAGGTCTCTTCCTGTTAAAGGGGAGTTCTTTCTTCCCACCATTGCCAAATGCTGCTCATAGTGGATTGTCCGATTATTGGGGTTTCCTACTCAATGCTGTAGGGTCTTTGCCTTGCAGTGTAAAGCACTGGAGCAGAGGAGACTTTGTTGTGAATTGGTGTTATATAAATAAAATTGAGTTGAATTAAATTAATTCCTCCATTGCAATAATCTGGTCTACATTTCTTACTCTGTATGAAATGTTCCGACTTGACGTCTTTTCTGTGCTGGACTGTCTGCAGCTCAATGTACTATGACCAGTTTTGACCTGGTAGGCCACGTCGTGGTTACAACCATGTTTGCTGCAAAGGGATGTAAGGAATGACAATACTACTTAAGCACAGTTCTTCTGCCTTTTAAAGGGTAAAAATAATTTCCTGCTTATTTCCTTAATTCTTTTTTTTCAGGTTACAAGATTCAAACTCCCAGCTTTTTACTCACAAGTAGAACTCTGTAACCCCGAGTGCTACCACTATCACTAATTTGTTTCAGATCAGTCTGTTTGAGAAAGACCAGCTGACCCCCTTTCAGAAATGGAGTGGTCTGTAAACACTTAGGATGGATTAGGTCAGAGAATGCAGTAGGTGAGGGAGGGGGTAGGGAGCAATGAAAAGGAGAAGATGATTTTACTTAACCCCTCTGAGGGACAGAGTGGTTAGGAAAAATGATTGTAGACACAGTAGGTTGAAGGTGTTAAAGAAGGGTATCTTGTACAGCTTGACTTTGCAAAAGGGAGGGCATGACCTCTACCTTTCCAGCACATTTGTAATGGAACAAACTCACGGACAGTCCATACCCACAAGTTAGAATGTTTATAAGAAACATAACTGATTGCATGCTAAAAAACATAAGCAGAAATGTAATGGATACAAACTAATAAGCAAATCTCTGCAAACTTAACAACAAAAGCATTGTGGATCACTTGGACATATTTACAGCAGATTCCAAAAATGGCATTTATATGGCTCTACAAGCTGGTCCCAAAAGAATAACACAGGCCAGTGCTGCACTACCTTCCTGCTCAGCTACGACCGGCTTACACCGGACCCTAACAGGGCCCATTTTGTCCTCTCACAGAGGTATTTGTGATCTGTGGTTTTAATTTCGGATCCTGGACTGTTTTAAGAATAAACCAAAAACACAAATTACAGCTACACTGGGATCAAAACACATCCAGCGAGCGACTGAATGAGAACAAACATGCAACGAAACTCCCCATTTGTGATTCCCAAATCCTTTAACTGATATAACAAGTCGCAAACGAAGGGAAATGCGTCCTCTTTACAAGCCCGGTGTTCCAATTACCAGCAGGTAGCTTTCCACCCTCGTCCATCATCTGTTCCTTTTCCAAAAGCCGATCTTAGAGCTATGCACATAAAAGTTTTGGTTTCCAGCACTGTGCCAGAGTAAACTGGGTGGTATATGGTTTAGAGACATTTCCTTCTTCAAGAGTGAGGGTCCCTGGTCCCTGTTTGTGATGGAACAGTCCACTGCTTGCCAAGTGCCAGCTATTTCTTAGACCTCTTTGTGGCTCCAAGGAACACTTTGAAAACCGCAAGTTATCATTGGAGCAGGGGAGGGCCGTGGGGATCAGAACAACCATCACCATCAACCTACACCCCATTATGCTCTCCTCTACTGACCTTACACACCTTGCGCACTTTCCATCACTCCATCTGCTGCCAGTTTACACGCCTTTCTCCTCCTCTCCTCCACCCAGCTGCCAGTGCCAGCCTCCGTGCCTTCCATCTTTCTTTCCTTCCTTCCCTCTGCACCCATCCATCCATGCTGTCGGCACTCCATCAGTCTTGTCCGGCTGAGTTGTCAGGATGAATGACAGCGCTGCCCTCCAGGTACATGCTGTTTTATAAACATGGCTGATAGCTGTGCCTCGCTGTGTGGCCTTCTCAATGTATAAAATATGTCGTAAGTTTTTGAGTGCATTTTGAGTGCATTAATTGACTAAAATATAACTGTGAAAAATAGAAACCACTGATGTTTCTGAATAGGTGCTGGCATTTGCTCCTCAGCCATGGGGCTGAAATTAAATCTGCATATTAAAACAGCCAAATATTGTAATAGCAAAAAAAAAAAAATTTCATTAAGTACTACAGAAACACTGCAAAAGTATTACACCATAGTTAGTAAGCTGATGGTATGTTCTAATTAGTTCTCCAATTAAGTATCCATAACTGGTGAAAAAACAATTAATGGATGATGGCACAATATAGTTTTCAGAATTACTAATATATGAACAAATTTTTGCAAGTGATAAAACAAGATTTACAAGTTTAAAAATGAGCTGACACACTGTGATTAGGGTAGAGAGTAGACTTGATCGGTGACCAACTTGTACCAGCAACCTGATTTGTTCTATGCATGTGCAGACGCACGTACCTCTTAATCATTGAATCCAGGTGTTTCATTGAGTCCCATTGCCCCAGGTATATAAAACCAAGCACCTAGCCATGCAGTCTGCCTTTACAAACGTTTGTGAAAGAATGGGTCGTACTAAAGAGCTCACTGAATTTGAGAATGGTGCCACCGCTGCAACAAATCAGTTGATGAAATTGAGACCCCTGATTGAGAGGTCATCCATTATTACATTACAACTGGCTCAAACACTGAACATAATAATGGTAATAATAACATAATAATAATATAATAACATAACATAATAACAGTACTTTCACACCAGGGTGAAAGCCAATCAATTAGTCGTGGCTGAGATGGAAATGGAGTACATCAAAACAGAACAGGATGTACCACCTGCAAGCCACTTTGCTACCCGCCTCCATCCCATCTCTCCATTTTTTATCTGTTTCTCACTGAATGTCATTGATGCCTTTTATTGGGGGTCTTGTTCAGCCCTTCTGCTGTCGGAATATCAAAAGAACTGCATAAAATATTCTTGTAATTTAAATGATACTGACTGAAATTTAAGCATGAAATTTCACAAAGCCAGAAAAGGGTACAGAAAGTTTAAAGGCCAACTAGTTTTGCTTCAGAATTATAACGGATTATCTGTGGAAATCTGAGCTCAAGCAGGTTCTTCAGTCAGATAACACCTCACAGGGGGTCCAACGTGTTCATGAAGCACAGAGGTAGCACCTGTGGATATACCAAAATACTGGCTGACAGATGATTCCCACTGTAGCCTGGCAGATGTGGAGTAGCCCAGCAAATCCAACATGATAAAGATCCAAAGCAAACTGCCAAAATCACACAAGAATTTCAAAAAAAAAAAAAAAAAATCCCAAAGAACTATGATCTTGCCAAATACGCCGCTTGACTTGAATCCAATAAAGCGCTTTTGGGGTGTTTTAAAGAGATACTGTACATAAAGCAACAGAACCCCACCAGCAAGGAGCAGCTGAGAAAATAGTCTGTGAAGACTGGCAGACCATCTCTCCAGAAATCTTTGCAACACTGGTTCCTTGGCTGTCATCAGGGTTCTTTGATTGTATTTTCACTATGAAAAGTGTACTGAATATTGCTGTACTGAGTTCCTGCTGCAGGCCCTGCATTTATTAATGCAGCAAATCTAAACTATTAGCATTTCTTTTACAGAATAAAAACAATGCATTTGCAATGTCGCTACTGAGCGATATTGCGCAGCGGCGCAAGTCTTTATCATCTGCCGCATTTTCCCTCAGGTATCCAGAATCTGACCTCCTCCTCACTGCTACTTCATGTACTCATGTTTATGTACTCCATACAATATTTTCTCAGGAAATGGAGTGAGGTCTAAAGAAAATACTTATAAAAATCTTCTTTGTCTATTTTCCTTGTGTCAGCCAGTCACGCGCATGACCAAGTACAGCACCCTGACAAAATATTATGATTTGGTTTTGCAGTTATTCTTAGGTGCCTTCTACTGGTTTGTTTTTTAGGCATGTATGGTGCACCTTGTTCCACAGAATAACTCTGATTTCTCTAAATAATGAAAAGTGAGTTATGTTATTTTTAATGTTATTTTTTAAATGGAACATGTAGGGCACTCAGGATAGCATGCAAATACATGGGTAGTATTTAAAAAGCTACGATCACTAATAAGCTGTGAATCTGTTCAGAAAAGCATGAAATATGCCGTCACGTAGAAACAATATACACTACATAAAGTGAGAGAACAGATGAATGTAGAAATAATGAAGCTTACGTGTTTCGTGGGCTTGTGAACCTGTCTAATGATTGCATTAAACTTTCAGTGTATTGTGATTATCCTTTACATAAACTTCAATCTGAACTTCTATTATTCTTATAAACAAATGGCAGCAATTATTGAAATTCAAATTTTCCTCATTAATGATTGTAGATGTACAAGCATGGTGAGTCATGAGGAGATTCCTCTGACTAAACATCCCCTTCGCTGGACTGCTGGCAGTCGTAATGTTAAAGTTAAGTGATCCAGAATATTCTTCTCTGATTAGACAGAGGTTGCTTTCACAGCAGATCCCATGGTGCTACTGTAGAGAGAGTAAATATAGCTGAGATCTGCCGGGTCCCCCGGCTAGCAAAGTTTTACTGACAACTTTGTTCCGCTGGCAAGAAAAACTTGTGATTAATATCACCGCACCACTAAGTAATTTATTCAGGAACATATAAACGTTCACACACGGTCCAAAGGCAAATACTGCATGTTTACCTAAATAAAATGATTTGCAGTTGTCACTGATTTTAGAGCTGGAATTAAACGCAGTGTTCTGAGAGTGTTGTTTGACGTGGCAATCATACCCAAGAGGTTGCGATTACGTGTAGCACTCTGATGTGGCTGTGACAGCACTGACATACCCATAATCATTGTCAAAGAATGTTCGCAAGCGCCTTATGGCATTAGAGAAAATGTATTCCTGACTTTTGCCCACGTTCATGTACTTTCTAAGATTCATTCAGTTACCTCTCCAAGGTCTAAGTTGTTATAGGTGATGACCCCAACCATAACCCTAACCCAACTCTAGACAATCAGAGTACTGTATGTGTGTGATTTTTGCCATTAGAAAATTGTTCTCCCAAGTTTTGGCCAATCAGGAAACAAAGAAAATTATCATTCTAGATGGCAAACATCAACAAGACAACAACACATCAAGTCAGTTTTTGCTGTTTTAGTTACTACATGGGTACAGATAAGAGGAAGACAGTGCGAACATACAAATAAAAACCTTGAATTTCAGTCTCCAGTATTGGAGCGCTGTTAGCCACACTTTTGGAGCCGTCTTCAAGTGGCCATTCAAGGAACTGCACTCTGGCACTTTTGCTTTGACTCCATTTTTCAGCCCTTAAGGTTGTTGCTTTGGTTCAAGACTTAAATGCAGGAATGACAACTTTGAGAAAGTTTTCCTTTATGTTAATACCCGCTGGTGTGTAACAGTGAACAGCCTTGCTTGCATCAAAAAATTAAGCTAATCCTAGCTGAGCCTGAGTATGTAAATGGCGAGCAGCACTACACATGCTCACAATGCCTATACAGACGTCCCATGGTGGTAGTGCGTTGGGGCTATGTAGAGCTGTGCAGACCCAAATCCACTTTTTGTCAGAACAACAATTAACATGGGGTGCTTTATTCACTCTTGTTTGCGCTGTTGTTGGTCCTTTAGCTTTGCCACTGCTGCAGACACAAAGAACTTCTTTTTAGTAGAGTGAAACCAATGACACAAACATTTCAAACTGTCCAGTATAGCCAGTGTCAGTGCTTTTCAACCATGCTTCTTTGCTTTGTCTTGCAGTTTGTTCTCAGAGCAGTGAACTCTCCACTTGACTTACACATAGTGTAATCACTGTCAGATGACCAACTGTTTTTTAGGTGGACTGCTTGCAAATGCACCCCCTTAGACTTCAGATTGATTGAATTCCCATAATCCTTCACTCTCTGTAGCAAGGGAGCTATGGAGCTACATGGGTGTAGTTCCCATGCCTGCCAGTCTGCCAGGATCCGCTTTGGTTCGATCAATTTAAAATTCATAATCAGTCAGTGAGCGCGAGGGTCCAATGGATGTCCTTGTGAATATTTTGCGACCACTCAGACTTATCTGTGTAGACTTCACATTACAATGCTCCAGCTACTCACACCCCCAGGTGGTAGACTTTATAGATGCATAACAAGAATGACAACTTAGCTATGCTGTCTCCAATCAAGGGCTAACCACAAGGTTAAGCGCATTATGTAGGCGATCAGTAAGGGGAATGCCAGGATGCAATTTTCTTGATCCAAATTACATGATTAATGGTGTAAATTCCTGCATTTCTTTACCATCTTGCAGAGCTTGACATTGCTGCCTCTGCCCCATTTCGCTTTGAGATCCATGCATTCTCACTCCTTGCAGACTTTGGAGTCTGCCACTCATTTTTCTGGCAGCTTGGCTCCATCACCTAAGTGCAGGAGTGTGTTTCTCCACTGCATGAGCTCTACTGGGAGCCTGGAGGGGAGAAAGCAGCAGCCAGAGTGGTGGTCTGCTACAGAGAGAGCGCTCTGTACCTGTTATAGAGAGTAGCTGAGGCCACTGTGGACAAACCCCAGTCACATATGAAACCTGAGGTGTGCTGTGGATTATGCTCAAGCATGACTGCTTTTCCAAATGAAAATGTAGGTTTTGGCCCAGCCGTTCGAGTGATTTTATTATTACGATTTTTTAAATCCCCTTTGCTCCCCTCCTCTGCACAAGTCCCCAGTGTGCACGGTGCACGGATGCTATAAAAAGGCTTTGTGTATTCAATAATTGCTTAATAGTTATATAAAATGTCATTAACTGCTCTTGCTGGTTAGGTTACATCCACTCTAGCTACCAGAGGGACTAAGGCCTCTCACCCTACATCCTTCACTTCTCTGCCCTTCTGCCTCCGTTTCCTTTTTTCATTTTCTAGCAAGAATCTCCTCATATTTCAACCCCTCGGTACCTCTTCAATTCCCATCTCTTCTGTCCTTTTTCTTCCCTTTAACACGACCCTTTCTTTCTCCTTTTCCCTCACCCATCCCTTCTTCCATCCGTCACCGTCCAACACGTTAGCGATATGCCTCTTGACAGGTAAGACATCTGTAGCTCCCTTGCCTGTCAATCTGCGGTGTGCACGGCTCAGTCAAAGTGCTCATGCAGCTCCGACACATCCAGCTCCAAACTCCCCGACACCATAGGGAAAGAAGAAGGCCACAGTTTCCTGTATGAGATCACCACTGCATCCCACCCGCAGGCAATTTTTTGCCTTCCGCAGGGCTCTAGATCTTTGTGCTATTCTTATTTCAGGTCCATTAAAAATAATTGGCATATTGCTCCAGTAAAAATGTTGAGAGGGAAACCACGACTGGTCATTCCGGCTTATTTCAACATATAAAGAGGATGAAGAGTATCATCAAATGGTGTAAAAGTTCACAATGTATTTATTTTTTCCCCGCTATCACTTATCCAAATTGGCGGTCAATATTTGCTCTGGTGACGATCGCTTCCACTGGTTAATTTTCTGAAAAAGATATCTCTTTACATTGGGATTGAATGCTGCCAGCTCATAGCAGAGAGCACGTTGAACGCATTATTCTTACCACAGTATAGTTTCCTCTCTTAATCCACCACACTAATGATGTAAATGAAAAATAATTCTAATCTAATGAGCTCTTCTCCTCAATCAGTCTCATTTCCCTCTTAGGTTTGTCTAATCTGTGGTATTGGCAAAGAGCTACGCGATTCTCTCCAACAACAATGCTTCCCATTTTACAGGAACATTGTTAGGGTAAGAACTCCAAAAAAGAGTAGAATTTATTGACTATAGATTATTATATGAAGACCTGCTGCTATTTTCCACTCCAATCAATTGCACTATGTAACACAAAAGTCAGTGAACAGTACTCCATGTTTTTTCCAAGAATGTTCTATTGGGTAATTTGTTTGAAGCAGGGAAGAGCTTTTGAGTCAATGTGGACATTGTAAATTTACTGAAAGCCATGAAATTATTTTAGTGATGGTATTTCGGTAGGACAGCGTAACCAACCACACCTTTTCAGAGCTAGGAGACAAGGTGATGCATCTACAAAGGACGGCCAACATTGACCCTTAACCCTACTGAAGTCTAAGTCATCATCTGTGATAATCCTAACCCTAACCTAATTCTATATTTTGGAAAAAATGCAAAACAGACTTTTTAAAGGGGAAAAATGTAAATAGTTTTTGATATATGTCAGTTAGAATGGTTATGTTCTTTGTTTCTCTATTGCCAAGACATCAGAGAACAATTTAATAAAAACAAAAATTACAAATTCTGATTGCGTAGGGTTTGAGTTAGAGTTAGGGTTTGGTCGTCCCCGTTGATGACTTAGACCTCAGAGGATTAAAGTTGGGCATGCATATGTATGATGTCAATATCACCAATCTCACAGTACAGCTGCTATTGCTAACCTGTATTTTGTTCATTTGTTAGAGATTATAATGATCATAAAGGAATGACTTTATCGGCAGACTACAGTCCAGTAATGCGTGTTGGACACTGAGTCAGGATCAAATTTCACACTACCTACCCAAGCATGATTGGCCCCAAAAACTTACCTCAATACTTTGAGCTTACTTTTAAACCCTTCTTATGTGAGTGAGTGCAGAGAACAATGGTAATCATGATCAATTAGTGTAATCCAAATGTTGCATGATAATTGAAAGTTATATTTGGTTACCAGCCAAAGGCAGTCTTTATCAAAGATGTGTTGCCATAGGTACAAAGGAAACATACAGAGGGAGTTAGGGAGCAGCTGAGAGCAAATAAGGACATGGTGTGCGACTGATTTTCAGCTCTTTAAGACTTCAGGCTTTTATGGAGCTTTATCATCTTATAGTGCAGAGATCATTTCTTTTATTCGACTTTTTCATGTCTTGATATTCACAAAGCAATAGAGTAACCCAGCCATGGGGGGGGGGGCACAAGCAAGTGGACTCCTAGTGCCAGTCCCAAGCTTGGGTAAATGGGGAGATTTCCATCAGGAAAGGCACATAACATAAAATCTTTGGCAAATTAAATATGCATTCATAATATGACTTATTGGATTGATCCAGACCAGGTTAACAACAATTGTCTCTGGTGCCATTAGCCAACAGGGCACTGGTTGAAACAATACATCTGTCAGCCAAAGACAAAGGAAGAGGAGAGGGGAAGGGCATGTTAGGAGGAAGAGAGAGAAGGAAGGGTCAGAGGGTCAAGGTGAGAGTAGAGAATTTAAATGTAGGGACTCTGACTGGTAAAGGGAGAGAGCTGGCTGATATGATGGAAAGAAGGAAGGTAGATATATTGTGTGTGCAAGAAACCAGGTAGAGGGGAAGCAAGGATAGGAGCATCAGAGGTGTGTTCAAACTGTTCTACTATGGTGTAGATAGGAAGAAAAATGGAGTAGGGGTCATCTTGAAGGAAGAGTATGTGAAGAGTGCTTTGAGGGTGAATAGAGTGTCAGACAGAATTATGACTTTGAAGCTGAAAATTGAAGGTGTGATTCTGAATTAGTGCCCGACAAGTTGAATGCCAGTTAGGAGAAAAAGAGTAGGCTGGGTAAAGTGGAAGAGAGTATTCCTAGGGGAGAGAGAGTGGGGATTGGTGCAGACTTCAGTGGGCCTGTAGGGGAAGGGAACAGCGGAGATGAGGAGGTGTTGGGTAAGTATGGTATTAAGGTGAGGTATGTGGAGGGACAGATGGTAGTAAAATTTGCAAAACAGGATGGAAATGTCAGTGATGAACACATATTTCAAGAAGAGAGAGGAACATAGAGTGACCTACAAGAGTGGAGGAAGGCGCACACAGGTGAAATATATCCTATACAGGAGGTGCAACCAGAACGATGTAGGAGACTGCAAGGTGGTGTCAGGGGAAAATGTAGCAAGGCAGCATCAGATGGTGGTCTGTAGGACGCTCCCACAACCCAGCCTCAGATCAACAGCAGAAAACAGATGGATGGATAACGTAACAACAGTGGAAGGTAATAACTGGATTGCTCAAAAAACAACAATTTGAAAACCTGCAAGAGATAAGATCAAAGAGAAATTGAGTCAGTGTGATGGGTGACATCACAAGCGGAAAGTCTACACATGGCTTGCTATTTTTTGTCCAGTTGTGAACGATTCATTATCTTTCACCATTATTGAGCTACTTGGGTCTGAAATCTGAGTCATCATTAACATACTTACCAATTAAAGCCCATATGCTTCTTCCTAAGGATTGTAATAAGTGAAAGTGCACTCACACTGATTAATAAAAGGGTATAAAATCCCATTATATCAGGTAACATAAGGCACAACGTTCACACTTGTCGGATGGGAACCCAATATTGATATCCATTGCATGAAAGTCTAAAACTAAGTTAGATAACTTATCTTACTATATGTGAAAGAGCTAAAACTGAAGATAATTCATTCAATGATTGGAAGCTTAGAGACCAAGATCAGGAAGGGCTTTCAAAGATGGTGTATTTTTGAAAAGTTTTTTCATCATTCAGATCCAGAAGAGGGTCCAGATATTGACCAAACTCCAGCATATGAAAGGCCTTTATGAGTCCTTGTGGTGTGCATAGTATGACCTTGTTGTGGCAATTATTACATGAGAAAACAGCCAAAGCAATGTAAAATGAGATTTTCAATGTGAAAATCTGCAAATGTCAAATTGTCACTGAATCCCTAATCTACATCGGATCCTTTAAAACTTGCCCACATATAAATGTTTACAAAGAGTAGAATGAAGAAGGGAATTTATCAAGATTAATCAAGATTTCTGTTTTATGTGAGTTTTTAGAAAGTTGTAAACTGGAATTCCCACATTCACTATGTCCACATTCTGGGTCGGATCCAGATGAAACTTGTTCAGTCAATAGGTGATGACCACAGAAGGAATAAGAGTGGGGCTTCTACTAATTGGAAGGTTAGTGGTTTGATCCCGGGATCCTCTAGTGCACATGCTGAGGTGGCCTTGGGCAAGATACTGAACCCCCGACTGCTCCGGATACATCCATTGAAGTGTAATTGTGTGTGTTAAATAGAGCTTAAGGTACAGAATAAAGTGCTGTGCAAATGAGATTTGTAGTAAAAATCACTTTAAGTGCAAAGTTAGAGTAGAAAAGTACTATTTAAGCACTGTCAATTTACAAACCAACAGACTTCAAATTTTGAAAAAAGCTAATTTGTCTTTTAAAAAAGCGCCACTTTTAAATATTCACAAGTGTAATATTTGTGTTTGCAAATGATGATGCAGAACGATGGTCACATTAACATTATATGTGATATAAATCTTCCTAATAATTTGTAATTTTTTTTTTTTTCTAATCTTCAAAATGGATGTCCAAAGCTCAGTTCACCACAGGCTTAGAAATGAAAATGTGTTTAAGTGTGTGTATGTGTGTAAGATGTGTGTGCCACATGGTGTTCTGCCTTGGGTGTCCCATCTTCACAGCAGGATGAGCTGCTGGCTCTAATACCCTTTCATTAATCATTGGACTAATTTGTTTTCACAGTGCTGCGCTGACAGCCAGAGGTTCTTATTACAATGCAGGAGACTGTGTGTGTGTGTGTGTGTGTGTGTGTGTGTGTGTGTGTGTGTGTGTGTGTGTGTGTGTGTACTTGTGTGTGTGTGAGGGAGAAAAAAG
>VUQH01041321.1:26166-37799 GCA_015106775.1 Etroplus canarensis | reverse complement strand
GTGTGTGATGGAGAAAAAAGAGCTGAGCTGATCTTAAAGTCATGTGGCCACAGGTACAGGATATTTTGTATTAGTGCTGAAAATATTAAGTGCAAAGTTTATTGCATATGGTTCTTACTTCATCAGGGATCAATATTTTTGCTTATGTGTGAGCACCATCAGTAACCTCTACAGTTATTCAAAAACATACAGTACATGTTCTTTTTGTGCCTTTCTGTGACAATCAGCCACACTTCAGTATCCATTGGACGTGCAACTCGGATATGGTTTTACAGTTTCTTTTACCAAGCTTTTTTCAGTTACTGCTGCATTGTATGTAAGAGGTGCAACACCATGTCGGGGTTTGTGGACCTGAAAGTGGACGGACACAGACGGATGAATTTTAGAGGATTTAATCAAACCCAAGGATGATAATAACGCTTCGGGAAATTTTCGAGATCAATAACAGTCTTTTGGATGTGGAGCAATCCTTAAGCTCCGAGGTGGCAATTCATGAACGTTACGCAGATTCCGGGGTGAGAGCGTGGCCAGCAGGGTCCTTATCTCCAGAGAGTGAGAGACGACAGGTAGAGTCCTTAGGTACAAGGTACAGTATGGGAGTGAAGCAGGCAGAGTCTCTGAGTCCAGTGAGTATGACTGGGATCCAGGGAGCAAGTGTGGGGTGTGCTGGGTCCCGAGGTTCAGAGAGTGCGATGGGTTGGGGCAGGTTTCTTGTCAGATCCAAGTTGAGTGATAGCAGGGGCAGCAAAGAGAAGACATTAGAAACTCCAACAGAGTCAGAAGACAAAGGCATGTGGCCAGGCTTACTACACTCATTAGTGGCTAATGTTCTGGAGGAGAATGGAGAGGATTGCAGGGCTAAAATATCCTGAGGATGAGACATGGGAAACAGGTGCGCAGCCCAGACTAGGCAGGCCAGAGCCTGGAGGACGGGGGACCTTGACACACCAAGCCCCTCTACATGTGTGTACTAGGACCTCATGGAAGAGAAGGAGCTGGGAAATGTGATTTTTCCAAATCAGTGGGTGTCATAACATAACATATTGGACATAACCTAAATCGTTCTCTGATTCTCACAAAGTCCAAAATGAGACGCAAATTAAACAAATGAGACAAAAACTTTTGATGTGGTCATTTATTTATTAAGGAAACATATCTAATACTACATATCTGTAAGGGGCAATTGCATTTGAACTTTTGCATTCAGCATCTACTGTGAATCCTTTTTGAAGCAATAACTGCAATTTAACCTTTCTAGCAACTGCCCATCTGTCTTGAAAATTGGCTTCAAGGATTCCTCTTTAAAGCTGCACTCAGCTCTGGGATGTTGGCGGGTTTCCACTCATCAACCGCTCACTTCATGTCCTTCATTTCTTTTAGACTGAGGTCAGGATTTTGACTTGGCCATTCCAAAACATATTCATCTTTAGTGGAAAAACTTGTGTGCTTTGTATGGTCGTCTTGCTGCTTCCTTGCGATTCAGCTCACAGACAGATGTTTGGACAGCTTACTTTTGAATTTTCTGTTATATTTCAAAATTAATTGCTCCATCAGTGCTGTTGACCAATGCTTGCCAAGTAGCGAAACAGGCCCGAACCATTACACTTCTCATTTAAACATCCATCGTCTCATCGACCCATAAAACAATGTTTGAACAGCCACCTGGCTCATCCATGTGGTTTCATAGCAAACCTCAGATGGCTAATAGAGTTCTTTGTGGCGAGCAGTAGCTTCCTCCTTGCAGGCTTGCCATGCATATCATTGTTTGCTGTTCTTGTGAGTCATGAACTTTAATGGCAACCAATGTGAAATTAGTTAGAAGTTAGTCTAGGTACCTCCTTTGACCTCCCAGACTATCACACGACTCTTCGAGTGATTTTTGTTGGTCTACCACTTCTGGGGAGGGTAATGGTAGTTTGTGATTTCCTTTATTTGTGCAATGTTTGGAAGTAAATTCCAAATCCTTCAGAGATTACTTTTGAAAAAAAAACTTTTTCGAAGCCTGACTGAAAATCAACAACTTCTCTGTGGTTACCAAAGCTTCAGTTGAAAACCATTCATCCATCCATCTTCTTCCACTTATTTAGTGCAGGGTTGTGGAAGCCTATCCCAGCTGTCATAGGGCAAAAACATGTTAAAAATTGTACTAATCCTCTGGGTTCACATTAGACTTATTATAGTTTTGTATTTTCTAATTAGGGTTTTTTTTTTTTTTTTAGTTTTGAGTTTTTGTTTTGAATTCAGTTCAGTTTCAGTTAGTTTCCAGAGTGGGTTTGCTCGTTTTAGTTTAGTTTTTATTGTTTGAAAATGTTTAGTTTCAGTTTAGCTTATATTATTTTCAGTGTTAGTTTTAGTTTTCTTAATTATTATAATATGGATGGTATTTATCAGATGTTTAGATCAGAAATTATAATACAAACACAACACTTTGTGAAGGCAGATGAGGCACAATCATGTAGACAGCCTGAGTCTCAATAAACAGACGGACCAAAGCCTCGTCAGACAGGCTGACTAACCAAATTAAACCCAACTGACAAAGATTAGAACTGGGGACATTTCATGTATATTTTTTATTTTATTTTAGTTAGTTTCCTAAGTCCACAATGTCATTTTCATTTAGTTTTGATTTTTCCCAAAAGTCTAGTTTTTATTTTTGTTTCAGTTAACTAAAAGTATTTTTCTCATGTAGATTTAGTTTTTAGTTTAGTTTTAGTTAAATATAATAACCTTGGTTCACACACATCTTAACCCTCGCAGATATTATATATTCATAATATAAAAGGCTGATGTTGTTTCCAGATCTGAAAAGTTAAGTCAACGGGGAAGTGCCTTAATAACCCTCTGGAGTCGACTGACACGCTAACGAGTACACATTACTTGACTGAACTTTTGCTTCTACATGCGAGCATTGGTTGTGATATTTTTGACGCGGTGCAGCCCCCACCTACGTGTGATGCAGACTTTCCAGCATGGCCGTCATCTCCAGAGGGTTAAACCTGCATTCTTTTGGATGGCCAGTGGGGGCAGAAGTGAATGCTTTGGTTCCAAAAATACCTGCCGCTATATAGAAATAGTAGCAAAATGGGCTTTGGCTTGCTTTCTGACATCAGTAAAGCTTTCCTGATGACTCTATGGGTTCAGTTGCTTGTTTCATACTTAATTAAACATGACGTTTGTTTTGTAAATTATGGTCAAATCATAGTCAGAAACGAGTGTGAGTGAAAACAACAAAATACAGTTAGCTTGAGACTTCGCTAACCCCTGGGTATGTCACCATGACTACATACATCCCTTTTATGTCATTATTCTTCTAAAGAGTTGACAAATTTTTATTTAACTGTATGCATTGAAAACTGGGGAGTAAATAACACTTTTCTTGTTTCTGAAAAAAATATCAACCTTTGTTTAAGATTAGTAAATTAGACTGTACAAGGCTGCAACTATTATTATTATTATTATTATTATTATTATTATTATTATTATTATTATTATTATTACTATTATTGATATGTTGAATATTATACTATACCTATAGTAGTCTGAGTCATCTCTACAAAGCACTGGCAACAGGAAGGGAAGTTTTCCCACAGAACCTCATGCTGGACCAGCCTCAGCTTTTCCCAACAAGCATCACTGATTTCCTTGAGCAACAAATCATTACGCCAGTACAGTTCTGTGTCCAGTTATGAAATTAAGTGACTGATTTAAAAAAATAAAAAAGTTGCATTTTTTTGTCATGATCTATAAAGCTGGTACAAAAGAAGTGAGTGATGTTATTGTTCCCTAGCTAACTGTAACACATTTAATTGGTACTTTGGTGGTTTTTAAGAAGAAAATACACAATAGTCATACTGGACAGTCATCTACAGATATTACAGGCTGATTCAGCCCCCAGCACGTCTTTTCAACTACATTCATTTCTTAGTAAGCATTATGTAGCTTATAATATCACAAAAGACTACTGGAAACTCTGGCATTTGCTCAGAAGCTTCTTCCCCAGGATGTAGAGTTATGTGTAAGGGAAAGTTTTCACAGAACTCTGTGGAATCATATGAAAACCTGAGTACATTAAGTAATTTCCCTCCGGGGATTAATAAAGTATTCTGATTCTGATACCATGATTCAAGTGCTCAAAGAACCACCTTTAGTAGCAATAACCTAAAGTAAACACTTTCTGTTTGAATTTATCAGTCTATCATGTCGTAGAGGAATTTTGGCCTACTCCTCTTTACAATATTTCTTCAGTTCATTTAAGTTTGTGGGCATTCTTTAATGACAGCTGTCTTGAGGTCCCACTACAGCATTTCAGTCAGGTCGAGGTCTGGACTTTGAATGGGCCATTGCAACACCTTGATTCTTTTCTTTTTCAGCCATTCTGTTGTAGATTTGCTGGTGTGCTGGGGATCATTATCCTGTTACATGACCCATTTTTTGACCAAGCTGTACCTGTTGAACAGATGACTTCACACTTGACTCTAAAATACTATGGTATACAGAAGAATTTATGGTCAACTCAATTACTGTGAGGTGCCCAGGTTCTGTGGCTGCAAAACAAGCCCAAATCTTCACCCCTCCATCACTGACAGTTGGCATGATGTGTTTGATATGCTGTGTTTAGGTTTCACCAAATGTGGTGCTGTGTATTATGGCCAAACATCTCTGCTTTGGTGTCATCTGTCCAAAGAACATTGTTCAGAAGTCTTGCGGTTTGTTCGGATGCACCTTTGCAAACCTATGCTACAGTATGCCGCCATGTTTTTTTTTTCAAAGAGAAAACACTTTCTCCTGGCAACGCTTCCAAAGAAGTCACTTCTTAAGTTTTTTGTAATTGCAATGTCATGAACTTTAATAGTTAACACACTAACTGAGGCCTGTAGAGTCGAAGATGCTTCTCTGGAGTTATTTTTTTTTCTATCTAATCATTTTACCGTTTGGCCTTGGGCTGAATTTACTGGGATGCTGAATCCTGGGAAATTGAAACCTGAATGTTCCATACCAGCAACGTGCCAAAATGTCTGTTGGGGTTGTCATACTGGCTAATGAGCACTTAACTGAACGCATTTGGTTAGCGGCACCTGGCTGCTACTTGCCCTGTTAATTCCTATGGAAGCAGCAAGGCTGTACCTAGCTTTCCACAGAACTGCCTGTTAGTGCTGCAAAGTGAGATAATTGATAGTCAAGACCGACGACTGAAGGTAACAGTCTATTAGGGCTTTATCAGTGCAAAAGTTAATTACATGAGCCCCAAAGTTGCATTCCTGTCGAGCTGTTTAGCTATCTAATTGTATGTTTTAATGAGAACCAATCAAGAATTGCATTCAACACCTTTTGCGTTTCCGTCATCAGAAATTAACCCCAAGAGAACTCAAACATAGGAAAGTAGGACAGTAGTTCTTTTGTGAGGGATTGGATAGCTTTGCCTATTCAGAGCTCTAAAATGTATTTTAATGAAACAGTCTAGAAAAGCAGCATCATTCTATGTGTAAACTGCTTTGCACTCAGCCAAAGGCCTTAGTTTGAAGGAATTATAAGTACAGCAGTTTGGGAACACTGCACCAAGAAATAAGAGCAGTTTCTACTGACTTCCACTTGGTGCTGCCAAAGTGCAAAATTGCCTAATGTAGGTTTAAGCTCTGAGATTCAACCCGTTTTTCTCTCTAACGTGTGGTTCTGTTTGCACTGTGCAGTAAGTGCACCGTGCAGAGGTACTATAGGCATGTTTTCCTGCGAATTCGTTTGATTATGTCTTTGTCTGTCATCAGGGGGCTTTTAAGTGCAAAAGCAGAACTCCGATCCCATGGTGACATAATGCAAAGACCCAAACTCCACAGGTAATGTATGGGGCAGTGTGGCTTTTAAATAAGCAAGACTTAGATGGGAACGGAACCAAAGAAAACACATGTATCTTTGAGTCAGAGCTATAAATTTGTTAATGTGGTGGTGGAGAAAGAGAAAATGGGACTGTGTAAGAGGTATTAATTTGTAGATCACTAAGAGAAAAAAAAGAAAAAAAAATGGACATTTAAGGGATTTTTGGCAGGACTTGTGAATAGCCAAAAAAGTTGCACGTCAAAAGTTGCAAATAAAGAGAGAAGATCAAAAGTAAAAAGCAAAGGGGGCATATATACTGCATACATCTTAATTCATAAATGTAGTCACTCTGTGATACCCGGGGCTGACTTGAAAAAAACCCACTAAATTATATAATAAAGTCTTTACTAACCTGTTTGCTTTTTCTGCCTGTGACGCCATTTCCAATTAATTCCAATCAATAAGAACCCTTAGGCCTTCCTTCATTTGTTTTGTTGATTTTCATTCCTCCTTCTAGGGGAGTGCAGGGCTTATCCAAAATACACAAACAGGACTCAGCACACACAGACATGGAACCTGAACCTGCGTCCTGCTGGCGCTTTTAATATCCTGCAATGAAAGCTGGCTGACTCAGATCATCGCAGACACGCAAAATACGGACTTATTACCTGAGATATTTCTTTCATGTTAGTGTTTCTCACAAACAAAATGTTCAAAGTTTCTATCTTTAACTGAAAAAAAAAATTTACTCAATTTAGCCCCTATTTTCCAATTAATTTTGAATCTAAGATGCAAATGCTTCCTGGACTTGTACTTAAGTAAGCCAAACTGAAACTCATCCTTCACAGTAATCTACCAAAAAGCCGATTATTTGAGCTCAACGAGACAGCTGCAGCTGCAGCATGCTGCTTACAGCTTCTGTCATTATTGCCAACACCTAACCAACAGCATCTGTCAAGTTTACAGGATTAAACTGATGTTGGTCAGGACGTTATTTTGCAGGGAATCATCATCTGAATATTACATTATCATGTGGCAGAGACACTAATTAATATGCATGACAAATGCGCTGATTGCGACCTGTTACCTCGAACAAAGAGGACAATGTCATGGGCTAGTTGTGAACATAGACATTTAGCCTCAGCTCAAGAGCCAGGTGTTTCCTGCAGGAGATGCAGGAGACAAGAAAAACAACCAAGAGGAGAACTTCAATTAACTGCTTTTATAAGTTTGCCACATTAACTTTACCAACTGATAATAATGTCTCGCTTATGTTTTTGGTTTCAACTGTCCAAAAAATTGTTTCGTTCTGCTTCTTTCATCTGCCTCCATCTCATCCTATCCCTTGCATCCTCTTCCCTCTTCATGTCCTCCTTTACTGCATCTTAACTTTGCTTCTCTGACTTTATTTCCAAACTTCTAAACTTGAGCCATCCCTCTGATGTACTCATTTCTAATCCTGGTCACTTCCTGTGGAAATCACATCATCTTCCGTTCTGCCACATCTAGCTTCATCACCTGTCTTTTTGTCAGTGCTGCCGTTTCCAAACCATACATTACAGCAGGTCTCACTATCATCTTGTAAGACTTCCCTTTCACCCTTGCTGCTATCCTCCTGTCACAAAGCACCCCTGACACTCGTCTCCACCCACTCCACCCTGCCTGCACTCTCTTTTTTACCTCTCTTGTGCTCTGTCCATTGCATTGGATGCTTGACCCTAGGTGTTCAAACACATCCACTTTTACCACTTCTACTCATCGCATCTTCACCATTCCACCTGCCTCCCTTTCATTCACATACATATTCTGTCTTGCTTCTACTGACTTTCATTCCTCTTCTCTCCAGTGCATACCTCCACCTCTTCAGGTTCTCCTCCACCTCCTCCCTACTCTCACAACAGATCACATTGTAGTCTGTGAACATCATAGTCCACAGAGACTCCTGCCTCACCTCATCAAACTGCGAACAAGAAGGGGCTCAGAGCATCCCTGATGCAGTTCCACCCCCACTATGAACCCATCTGCCACGCCTACCCCACGCCTCACCACTGATTCACTATGCTAATACATGTCCTGCACCACCTTCACATACTTCTCTGCCACTCCTGACTTTTGTCTGTGAGCATGCCTATAAAGTTGCCTAAAATTGAACTGAATGAAAATTGACTGGATTGGTGAGGATAACACGACAACACCAGTTAGTTAGAAATCAGCAACACTAATTTTAGTATGATGATGCTGTGAGGCCCAACCTGTGTGTTCATGTGGATATTAAATTAAATGCTCTGTAACTGACTGTGTTAGATGCCACAAAGCGGCGGCTTTCTTGGAAGAGGGTGAATTTGGTTTTGTAACTGAATACCACAGTCATGATGCCCAACTTAGAAATTTGACTCAAGATTTAGCAACTTTTCAGCCCTCTTTAGCTGCATTTTTAATCAAAGTCAGTGGCAGAGAGGGGCTGCACCTTCAACTGATCACATGGCAGCTGATATAGATGTGAATAGTCTTGCAAATTACCAATCACTAATTTATCCTTGCTCCTCTTGGTTTAAATTTAAACTATTTATTTTTACTGTTAATTTTTTGTCTTATCATGCATTTATCACAAACTAAACCGGGGTTAGTTTCAGAACCTTAGATATATACATACATAAAAACCAAGAGTAGCAGAAATGCTATGTAAGCAGCAACAAAAGGGATTACAGGCTTTACTGGAAAAGTTGTTGGACACTGACATAAACTGAAAGTAGTTGCCAACACTGGCAGCAATACTGATAAAAGGCAGTTGCATTGCATTACGACATGCAACACAGGAATTTGACACCCAAAAGAAATTGGGTTTTTGGTTGTGGACACCTGCAAAGTCATCAGATCCAACGTATTTTGCTTGAAAAACATACGTACTTTAACTTTGAATACCTTGATCAAAAGATGTGTATGTAGGACAGAAACAAGCAGGGTCTTCCCATTGTATGTTAGTTCAGCCACAGCCCCGTCCTACTTGAAGTTAAAAGAAATCACACATGTTAAACCCAAGAGTGTGATGGGTAGGTAGTTAAAGTGATCAGCTTTGGCCTGGGATGTCCTGTGTCTGCCTGGTTCCCAGGATCTGTTTGCCGGTTGCCTGGAGTAGGGTGTCAGATGTGATGCTACACATCCCATATCACATCGCATCACATAATGAAACCTTTGATGTGTGGACTTTGTGGAGCTGGCTTCGGGATACCCACTCTTCCCTTGTAATACTGTATGGACTCACTATCCTCATCTTCATCGAAAAACACTTGGGGCAAGCCACGGGATGAGATTTCAACCAGCAGAAATCAGAGCAGGTATCAATGACCCCGAGAAGCTGATGGAGATGGAGACTGGACTCTATTGTGATCATCGTTTGTAGGTGGGTCTAATTAAAAGAACTTTGCTCCTGGGGACTGATCGTCAAATCCTAGAAGATTCTGCAACATTCCCTCTTTGCCCTCAGCCTCCCCTAGAGCTGCCTAGCAGAGAACTGCATAATGGACATCAAGGGTAAGAAAAAACCCTGAGCCAGCCTTTTACTAAGGCCTGAGAACAGAAGGGATAACATGGAGAACAATAAAAAAAAGTCTAAGTCAGGCCTGAGGCCAATGCTGAGAATAAGAGTTGATCAGATTATCAGTTTTTTTGAAAACTGGGCATAAGGGTTAGGAAATATTATACGTAGAATGTCATTTCCATTATATTAATAATTTTTATGATGAATAAATATGTTAAACTGATTAACCTCGTTCATTGTGTTACCCAGAACTACTTCTCTGGCCTCGATTTCTCATTTTAGCTGAACTGTACTGTGTGAAATGTTTAGCCCACCTAAACATCACATGACAGAAACCACACAGGAAAGCAAAAGTCCAGATAAACACAGGCGAGGCACGCTATGTGAATGTAACGCAGCATTCACTTTTGCTGTAGGTATTTACATTATTCTAAAGTTATACATTTTATATGTCCATGTATTTATTGCCTCTGCTCTTGAAGTGAGGGGTGAGTGGAAAGCTAAACAGAGGTGAATAAGCTGCATGTTGACTTTCCAGTGTGAGCACGAGAGGCAGATAAGGAGTAAGCAGTCTCCATGGACATAGAAAACACTCAGCTCAGTCTAATTTCATAAAAACCACAAGTACAAAGAAGGACACAGAAGGGAAAGAAAGATTATTTTTGGTGTTTTGACATGTGATGTAACCGCAACACATCAATGATATTTATAGAATTTTTGAACATGGTTCCAGCCCTCTCACTCAGTCATCTACAATCTTCTCACAACAGTTGTGTCAATAGGCTTTAAATTAAGATTTTAATTTTAATTATATAATTACCATTTTTCCATAGCTTGGACACACAGGGGTCAGAAGACAAATTCAGGTCTGTTCGTATAGAAAAGTTAATAACAAAATGTAAAAATACTAAAACAATTTATTGATAAATCAGCTGATAAAACAGATGATTACATTTCGCTTGTAATCTGCAAAAAAAGTAGCAACTATAGCTGTCAAATAAAAGTGTTCATTAAAATTTACCATATTGTCCTCTCATATGTAGGGATTTAGGAGTAAAAATGTAGCACTAAAAATGATAACCTCCACAATCAACTAAACATCAGGAAGTGTGACAACCTTAGTAAAAGCAGTTTTGGTGGTTTGCTGGAGCATTCAGGTGTTAATACAATGCCACAATATTCTGAGGAGTGGATATCCTAGCAAATTTAACCCAAGGAGAAATTTCAAAAAAACCAAGAGCTACATTTCAGACTGTACTGACCTCAGTTAGCATGTTAAATGTTAAAGTGCATGACAGTACAATTAGAAAAAGATGGAAAAAAATGACTCGTTTGGAAGGGTTGCCTATTTTGTCTAAAAAGAACAGAGTAGCACAGCTTAGGTTTGCCAAGTTGTGTCTCAACAAACCACAAGATTTCTGGAACCATGTCCTTTGGGCAGACAACACCAAAGTGGAGATGTTTGGCCACTGTGCACAGTGCCATGCTTGGTGAAATCCAAACACAGTTTAGAACCACAAATATCACAAATATCTCATACCAGCAATCAAGTACGGTGGTGGAGGGGTGATGACTTGGGCTTGTTTTGCAGCCACAGCACCAGCACACCTTAAAGTCATTGAATAGACCATGAACGCCTCTGTACGCCAAAATATTTTTAGAGTCAAATGTGAGGCTGTCTGTCTGATAGCTAAAGCTTGCAATAGGACAGTAATCCAAAGCAAGCCAGCAAATTTACAACAGAATGGGTGAAAAAAAAAGGAATCACGATGTTGCAATGACCCATTCAAAATCCAGACCTCAACCACATTGAAATGTTGTGGTGGGAACTTAAGAGAACTGTGTATAAACAAATGTCCAGAAATTGCAATGAGCTAAAGCATTTCTGTCCAAAGAAGTGTACCAAAATTTCTCCATAACAATGTGCAAGACTAATAAAGTCATTGCGCACTGTTGAACCATTAACTGTATTTTAAAGGTGCTTTCACACTTGCTAATACATTATGCCAGTCAATACATATCTGGGCATAATATGAAGATTATTTCTGGTCCAAAAGAGGGTCCAGATTAAGTGTACTCAGGTACTTTTTTGTCCCCAAAAAGTACTGTCAGTACTACCCATTCTCTTAAGAAATTCATAAAATCTAACAACTTTATCTGCTTCCTTGCATGACTGATACTTATAACACAAGTAAGACTTTTTAAATAGCTCTGTACACCTAAAACAACTCTGCATGCAGGAATGCAAAGTAGGGGGCACTTCATCCTCCTTGTGAATTGGTGC